>JAECUM010014769.1:0-47156 GCA_016617855.1 Megalonaias nervosa
AGTGGCTGACCATGATCACCACACATGATAACAGCAGTATTTCTCGTTAACAACCAATCAAGAAATATTTTTAATACTTCCAACAATACCGTACATATTTCATCCCAGATAATAATCTTAGAAATATTTTTCTCACCCATTCGTTGTGAAGTCCATTCATCTCCTTTCCATGGAAAGAAACTATGATACGTACATGAATTAACTCCTCGTTCGTTCATTTCCTCGGCTAGTCTATGTGTGGGTGTCAAAACAACCATATCAAAATTTTTAAATAATTCAATCGCACGTGTTGTTTTACCAGAAGCTCCAGGTCCATTGAGGTAAACAGTCTTGTGTCTGGTCACAGGATCATATGCAGATGTCGCCAATGATAATTTCGATAAATGATTATTTTTACAATAATTATTCTCGGAAATATAATCAGCAGATTCAGAATAAATAAGTATCATTTTTCGTGTTACTCTCCATTCGCCCCATGATGCATCATTTCCAATTTTAAACTGTCTCGGTGATTCCGTGTAATGTTATTGATATAAAATGAATCAGTTGCAACTCTAACTGCGGTATCAGTAAATCTATTTATCATCGATAATAAATTTATCGAAACATACGCAAGCATCGAAGATCTAAATGAGTGAACTGTGGTGATTCACCTTCAGTGTACCTCACGATTGTACCTAATTTAGTTCCATCAGATAAATAAGCATTTTCTCGACTTATAAAAATGTTTCTTTCGGTTGAATCGGCATTTATAAAATCGAGTTCAGCATCATTGATGATTAGTCTACAACAATGTCGTCTATGATCATATGATCCTTCATGCGTAAATTTACCAATTATTTTTCTGCCGAGATCTTTTGCGAGTTTATTCTCAAAATCAGTTATATCAGGATTTTCATCATCAGAATATTTCTTCTGCTGTGGTAACCAAACTTATTTCTGCGGACGATATGATATAATTGCTTCAGTGAGCGTCGATGACACCAAAATTCCCGTATCAAGCATATGTCTAACTAAATCTATTGAACCCCAACATTTTTCTGAAAAATGTCTCTCAAACCAAACATAAACAACCGGATGGAGATTCCGTGCTAACTCAAATGTCTTAATGCATTCAAATCCGGTCAGGTCAAAATCTGGTAAGGGTCCATTTAGCGCAACTCTGGTCATCTCGTGTGTTGCATGTCCAAATCTTTTGAAATATTCAGAACAATCTCCGTATCCAAGAAAACTTTCAGGATAACATGCAACCATATCAACCGATATAACATCTTTATAATCGTATTAAGTATTCCATAATCCTCTATGTCCGTATTCGATACAACTGCTTTCGATATCTTTCAAGAAATTCTAATCGTGTTGGTTTCCATGAATTTCTCTTCTGAGCAGCATGTGCAGCGACTGATGAAACGGTAAAACAATTACTGAGTAATAGTTCAACAGTGATTTCATCACCGCCATCAGCGCCGATTTCATCGGTGTTCTTTTATTTCAACGCAAAAGTTTTCATTTCGTCGTGTAGAGATTCTGTACGATAAATATCTTCATTAGGCCGTACAAACTGATCATAGCGATTTTTATCGCCCTTCACAGATTCTGAACTCTGAAACAACCACACAGATACAGGGTCACTCTTACTGATATTTCTGATAAAATCGAACATATCGCCGCTATAGAATTTAACAGTTCGGTCTCGTGGAAATATTGTTATGTCCGAAGTCTACGAGTGTGCATTATGATCTATAATCTCTATCGAAGCTACATTTTGTTATATTTCGATTCGTATAAAATCTCTCTGGTTAATATCTTCACTCTTATTGGAAATCTTAATTTTTTTCCAGTTCAGCAACGTCGCTGATAGACGCTCCAGTATCTTTAACTGTTTCTGCCCACTCTTTTATTTTTTACGCCTTAGATCCGTTAAACCGTTTCCTCGTTTCGCATTTGTGAAATGTTCTGTAACTCTCTCAGCAACACAATTTAAATGACAGAAGTCACCAAGAGAAATTTTAATTGGTAGAAGTTTATCGACGTTAGGTTTATCATTCAGTGGATATATCGCATAAACAACTGCCGTTACATGATACGCTCGTTCATAATAAGGTCTATCAATTCCAGTCAGTATTCCTGGTTTTGAATTTTTATTTAACGTGACAATATTTTCAGTGTGACCCTGACGAGACGTAAGGCGAACAGGATCACGTTTGTCACGGATAATCCATGTGTCATCGTCGGTTGCTATGATAAATTTATTCTAAAAATATATTTTCGTGCAGCGTCGAGATAATTCATAATTGTTGCTACTCGTTCATTCATTGTAGCATCGACAACGCCACCGGCATCGCGTACAATTTTGAATGTTGACCACACATGAACTGCACCATCGTCGCGAAATTCTCTCTTGGCTTCACTGATACGATTGATTAGAGTCTTATTCGTTAAATCAACCAAAGCTCGCCTTGGTAATTGAGGGATTATTCTGTCGAGATCGAATCTGGCTTTAGAGGGCTTAATTGCAGATACTCTCGTAAATTCCTCCATATTACAATTAAGGCAAATCTATTTTTAAATTGAAGATTAATTATATATATAAATATATAATGATTGAAGCAAATAATAAATGCAAGTGGCTCATGATCGGTTCTTCACTTCCTTGTAACAGGGCTTGCGTAAATGAATTCTGTGGACATCACATGCATAGCGTTCGTAGTGGGGGATTCTAGGACCAAAACCGTGTTTACGATGTGGTGTTGGGGTCAGAGGAAAAACGCAGCTGTGTGTGCAATGTAGTGGTAAAAAATACGGAGAGCTGAAACTATATTGTGATACAAAAATTAATAACGATGGCGTCGAATCTCTCATAAAATCGCCGAAGACCATCTCGCCAAATTTTCACCCCAGCAATAAATAATAATTTAGACAAATATTATTATATAAATGGAGCAAAATGAATTTATGAAGCATCCCATCATTGAAGGTTATGAAGCATCTCGTGATGGTGTAATCAGGAACTGTTGTTTAAAAAAACCAGTCGGTACTCTTATTAATAGTGGTTATCTCATGTTCAGTGCCGGTGGAAAAAAAACAAACAACATTATTACCCACATAAATTCATCTACAAATGTTTTCAAGGATTGATCAAAGACGGACTTGTGATCGATCACATCAATGGCAGGAAACTTGACAATTCTTTATGTAACTTAAACGCTCTTGCACAGTCAGAATTTTGTACGAGGGGGTACTGGGAAGTATATTAAATTTCCCAGGGTTATTAAATCTGTGAACGCTGAGACTGGGGAAGAAAGAATATTTCAATCAATGAATGCAACTGGAAAATATTTTGATATTCACGCGCGTTCGGTATAATATGTCGCAAATAATATAACCAAATCGGCGTTTTCAAAACAATTTAGCCAACAAATAACATTTCACTATCTCCCTATTGTATTAGATGATGAAGGGAGATAACTCTGCCAAGGAACGATTTCTCAGCTAGAGTAATTAAGTAGTTGCCCCGCTTGCAAGTGCGTAATATTATATGACTGCCGCTATTATTTATTTTTACTGCACACAGATCCAGGTAAGTTATTTTCAGCTCTTACAGGTAAGACTACCGGAGTATATAATATGGGCCTACATGTACTTCAACCTCCCTGCAGATAATGTATGTGCGATTATCGAATGCAGATATTTTATACGATATATTTTATGAAATGTGTTTGGAAATTGAAATAAATCCACGCTGCAGTTTACAATAATTGTGATTTATATTCAGTATATTGATCACGTGTAGGTTGTCTGCTTATCCAGCATAAGCAACTTCATAATAATTTCTGAAACATATGTTTGTAAGAATGAGTCCGTGGCGCAGTATTATAGTGGAGAATTCTCATACCCGAGGTCTAGAGTTCAAAAGTCCGTGACCGACAAATTGTCGACGGTGGGCGGTATGGTGCCAATGTTTCCTAATATAGTGGGGGGGGGGGCACCGCCCCAGGGGATTTCATGTACTCGCCTCATCACGTCAAAGAACGTGGTGGGTGATATTTTTCACTCATCCGGGTTTGATTTTGGGGAGGGTGTACATGAAACTGGTGCCTCCAAAATAAACAGTAGCGTGATGTAGCTCTCAATCTCACTCACGGGTACCCCACACAAGGACATTCAGGAAGAATGTCGCAAGAAAGAAAATCATGAAGGGTGCCTTCATATACAAACAATAAGAAAGGCATCAATGAAGGGACCCTAATCAGAATGATTACTTGCAAATGAAGGGACACCGTGGAATGATAACCGCTCATCATTGCTACTTATAAATATTATATTTATTTCTGATTTAAAAATATTTTTATTTTTTATTTTTGTTCTGACTCTGATTCAGATTTATTTTTATTCTGATTTATTTTTATATTATTATTCTAATTCTAATTTACTTTTATTCAGATTTATTTTTATTTTAAGCAAATATTTATTATATAATGAATTCGAAAATATTAATGCAATTATTTCTGAGATTAAAAAATTAAATAATGAGGATATATAATTATTTGAACAATTGGACGCTATAGGAACGGAAATATGATGGGAGATATACACTAGCACCCGAGTATAGATTCATTAAGTTACTTCAACAGGCCGTAAAACAATCTCTATGTCGATGATGAAGATATTCGAAAATTCGTTTCACTCGCAAACGCGATTGAGAAAGTTACATCAGAGTTATCACGCGAATGCGAAACAAAAAAGATTGTGAATTCACGTGTGCGACAGCTGAAAAAACTTATGTGTAATGATCTTGTTATGTGCAGCGACGATGTCGCTGACGAAATTCAAGAACGATTATGAAAGTGGCTCAGATTCAAATTATAATATTTATAATATTTATTTCAGATTAATATTATGATATTTATGATATTATGTTATTTAGTTTTATTTTGATACAGATTCAGATTATACTGTCTGTTATTATTCTGATGATAATATTTATACAGAATCAGATAATATTTATTTTATGAATTATCAAGACAGATTTTTGTTATTTTGAGTGCCATCGATTTTCAGAGTTTAGTCTAATTTTCAGTCCAAAAAAATATAATTTCATTATAATATTTACTCTGATCCTGATTCTGTTTCAGATTATAATATTTATTCTGATTCTGATTCAGATTGTAATTGTTTTTAATTCTGATTCTGACTCAGATAAGAATATTTTTTTTTGATTCTGACAAAAAGTACCTACGATCTCGGATACAAACTTATCGTCAAAACTTCATGTTGTAGCTCAAGTAAGTGTCCGGCCTGGTCAGTAAGTTTAAAATGTATCCGTGATAATAGCGGATTATGACATCGCAGATAAACCGGATTAACAGGTACTGACACAATTCAAAATTCAGGAGGTACTTCGGGGGTAAATGAATATAAGATATATCCTTGCTGTGCTTGTATGGATGTTTCAGTATCTACCTGATAACTTCCGTCAATAGCATCACACACTAAATTAACTGCGATTGTTGATGTGATCGCGACAACACCTGGTGATATATGCTGACCTCCACCGTATGGATCATTGTTATGTCTCAGAATACTTGCCGGAGGGGACATGTTTCTTCACGCGTCTACGATCTTTGAAAAGTAATCATCGATGATATATTTAAGTCTTTTCCATTTCATCGGCGTTGAATCCTGGATATTTAAATGTTGGCATATCTGCCTCTGTTATTGAATGACTGCCCAGGAATATTTCTTTAGCTGTTAAACCACCGGCTCTAAAAATGTCGTCACCTTCAATCGCCGCTTGTATAATTTTCTGATGATAATTTTCGAAATCCGAAGTTAATTTGTTCAGATGTACCACTTGCTTGATGATTTCACATCTCAGATAATCGTTAACAGGGGGATATTCGTTAATATAACTAGTGAATCACTGGCGCAGTTTGTCACTCATTCGTTTGTGCTCAGTATTAATGACTTTGAAATGATTTTCGAGTTCTGATCCTGAAAACGAATATCTTCCATGATTCCATACCAGGGAACCATGTATTCTGTCGTCCCTCTTCTGAGGTTTGACGATTTCAAATCCTAATTTGAATTTTGGTATTGATGTCCATATTTCGTAATCTGGAATTTTTTTCAAGTACACTTTATTGTCTGTGTTGAAATCAACTCGTTTAGGTTCTGGTAGACCTTCATATGTCGGTGGAATTTCTGGCCATCCTAATACAGTTCTGATCGATGATTGATATATATCTTTGTCGTAGTCTGTTGGTGACATTTCTATCGCAGCTGATAATGTTGGCTCCTGAACCGAAATAGCGATTTTAGATTCTTTTCCTGTTATAGATTTAATCCTGCGTTGGAATTCATCATTGATCTGTTCGATTTGATAACTGCCCGTAGGAATACCAACAACTTGCCAATCTGGAGTTCCATCGGGTATATTTTGATAAGAAAACACTAACGACTTATTTGCGGGCAACCCACCAAATGATTTTGATCTAATATTTGGCCAGCTGTAATATACTCGTAATTATGCTAATGATATTTCTTTTGCTGGAATTGCCGTTGGAAAGACGATGTCGAATTCAGGATTAGTTGAGCTAGTTGATATTATCGTGGTTGTTGTTGGTGTTTTATTAGCGACGATTTGTTGGAGGAGCTCTTGTGTCGTAGTCATTTTATGATTTACTTACTGATTTAAATTAAGGTAAGTCTGTCTTTGTCGGAGACAGCTGGTTTTGATTTCCAGTTGCCAAACCAGAGATGTCGTGATAAACCCCTGATTTGTAAATCAGGAGCATTTCTGCAAATTCCTGATCTGATATTATTCCATCAGTGAGTCCTGATGATATCAGCGATGATAATTTGGCGTGTGTGTGTGTGTTGCCGACAATAGTAACATTTGATATTCATGTAATTTATCAGCGGCACACGTAGATATCTTTTTTGCAATTATATTAAGAATACCAGCAACACCGGTTATAACTTCAACACCAATTCCTATTACTGGTGCTATTATGTATGCGGCTGATAATGATCCGATTATAGTTGCTGTTCCAGCGATAACGGCAGATGCAGAATAAACAATTATGTCAGTAACAATGATACGTCTACGATATTTTGTTATTTTTGCTGTATACTCGTCTATGATATTTTTCAGTTGGGTCTGTAACAAACACACTTGTTCGTATCTGTATTTGTTTACAAAATTTAGATCTGACTTTTGTCAAATCATATACTCTAAAGTATTAAGTAATCAATTGAGGTGTTTCAGCGACAAATTCCAGACACCACCAGTAAGACGCTGCGGTTAATTTTTTATCAGATGGTACGAATTATGTCGATCCACGTAATATTATTCGTCTTTAAAACACCGTATTTATCCTGAAAAATAACAACTTCATCCCGGTCAACTCCAGAGAGGTTCATAATATCAGTTAAGATCATCTCTGGTAGCGTACTTTGATAAATCAATATCATCTTGTTTCTTGTTGTCTTTGATAGAGGATCTTCCATAAATATCGACCGTTATACGATTAGCGATTATTTAAAACAGAATTCGTGTATGTATGTACAACTATATGAGGTGCATCCGAAGATTTTGAAATAGCAATGAGTACAGCAAGTGATTCACGGCCTCATATTGGAGGATCATTTATTGTTTGTGTCGGTAATGTTGAATACCATACGGGAATACTTTGCATGTTGCTGACATATTGTAACAATTCCTTCGGTGGTGCCAGTCCATACGAATCAGAATAAATAATTCCACATGGATCAATCGCGTACGCACCCAGTGAGTACCTAGACCAGAACTTCCATCGAGATTGATGATACCGGTTTCAACACGATTTGGTTGTTTTGGTAATTGATCGCGCATTAAAAACACCTCTAAAGTTTTTTATATTTAATCGTTCAGCAGCATCAAGTAAATCAAAATTGGACATGGGAAGTATCAATGATGTGTTCCGGGCAGTCTTAGACTTTTTGCGAACCATGAACGATGGGTTCCTGGCAGTCTTAGTCCTTCCCCCCTTTTTTTAGATAATTTTTCCTCGACTCCTTACGTGATTGTATCGCTGGTTTCGCTCGTTAAAGGGCTCGTTGTTGCAATGCTGGTGGTATCAATGTTCGTATTATTTCTTTTGCGCGTTGTTGTACGATTGGCGTTATTTGCCGAATGAATTCATCTTAGGGGAAGGAGTGCATCCACAAATAAACTCCTGACGAATTTCGTCATATGGTAAGAGCAAAATAGGAGGTGTCCGACGGGTACCGGGTGCGAAAAACACTTAAATATTCATAGATTGCATCAGTAGTTTGTACTAATGGAACCTCCACTTACGTGATTTTGATTTAAACGCCTCTTGGACATCATCTAGCTTGGAACCCGTACTAACAGCAGGAAAATACAGAGAAAAATTGGTCCAGCTAAATTTGAGAAATTCGCGGCTAGATAATGGAGATCGAGTACAACACATACCGTAAGATTATATTCACGTTACATTGGGGACACTACGTTACCTTTTCGTTGAGTTTTGACATAGATACTTCTTTGATAATTTATATCTCGGGGATAGAGACCACCCACAAAGGAAGTCCTGATGAATTTCATCGATAGGAAACAGCGAAACAAGGGGTGCCCTTTGGGTACCTGGTATGAAAAACACGCAAATGTTACTAGATGGTATCACTAGTTTGTACTGATTGTACTCCAACTTAGTGGATTTTAATTTCAGCGTCTCGCGGACAATATCTAAATAGGGACCCGTTCTTACTGTATGAAAGGTGTAAGGAAACTTCTTCGAGCCAATTTCGAGAAATTCGCAATAGGAGAAAAATGGTCGAGTACAACACATGCCGTTAGAAGATGACATCATACCTAATCAGTTAGGCCATTACATACCATCTTAGGAATTTTGACATGGACCAGTCTTTGATGTTTTATCTCTAGGGAGTAGATCCATCCACGATGGAGGTCCTGACGAATTTCGTCAAGGTGGAAACGACCAAATAAGGGGTGTCTGATGGGTAGCTGGTATGAAAACCACGCAAATGTTAGATTGTATCACTAGTTTGTACTGATTGTTCTCCAATTTAGATGTTTTTTATTTCAACTTCTCTCAGACATTATCTAGTTCGGGACCAGTTCTAACAGTAATCAAGGTTTGAATAAATTCGTAGAGCCAATTCGAGAAAATAGCGGCTAGATAAAGGAAGTCGAGCAGAACACATGCTGTAAGATTATATCTTACGTTGACATTTGGGCAATTACGTAACCTTTTCAGTGAGTTTTGATATGGAATATTCTTTGATATTTTACTTCTAGGGGATAGCGACCACAAACGACGGAAGTTCTGATGTATTTCGTTGAGAGGAAACAGCGTAATAAAGGAAGCCCTATATGGGCCGTGTATGAAATACACGCAAATGTTAATAGATTGTATCACTAGTTTGTACTAAGAGTACTCCAACTTAGATGATTTTGATTTCAATGTCTCTTGGTCTGTATTTAAAAGGGGACCCGTTCCAACAGTAGGAAAAGTTTGAAGAAAATTAAAGTAGCCGATTTTGAGAAATTTTCGGCTAGATAGGCGAAGTCGAGGACAACGCTTGCCGTCAGAAGATGAGATCATACATATATTGTTGGGTCACTACGTCCCCTCTTAAGAGTTTTGACATGGACCTTTCTTTGATATTTGATCTCTAGGGGATAGAGTCCATCCACGAAGGGAATTCGTCACGAGATAGGAACGAAATAAGGGCCGAACGGTAAGTACCGGGTATGAAAAACACGTAAATGTTAATTGATTGTATCACTAGTTTGTACTGATTGTGCTCCAACTTAGAGGATTTTGATATCAACGTCTCTTGGACAGTATTAAATTAACGACCCGTTCTAACAGTTAGAAAGTTTTGAAGAAAATTCGTCGAGCCGATTTCAAGAAATTAGCGGCTACATAAAAGAAGTCGAGCAGAACACATGCCTTAAGATTATATCGTACGTTTACTATTGGGCCATTATGTCACCTCTTTGTACTGTTTTGACATGGACCCTTCTTTGATATTCTATATGTAGGGGAGAGAGTTCACCTACGAAGGATATGTTGACGTTTTTCGTCGAGAGGAAACAGCGAAATAAATGGCGCCTTATGTGTCCCAGGATGAAAAACACGCAGATATTATTAGATTTTATCTATGGTTTTTACTGATTGTACTCCATATCAGAGGACTTTGATTTCAACATCTCCTGGACAGCGTCTAATTAGTGATCCGTTCTAAAAGTAGTAAAATTTAAAAGATATTTCGTAGAGCCAATTTCGAGAAATTCGCGACTAGATGAAGGAGGTCAAGTACAATGCATGCCGTAAGAAGATGATATCTGATGTATTCAGTTGGACTTTTACTTCCCGTCTTAAGAGCTTTGACATGGGCCCGTTATATGATAAGTTATCTCTAGGGGATAGGGTCCATCCACGATGGAAGTCCTGACGAATTTCATCGAGAGGAAACATGGAAATAAGATGCGTCCTATGGGTACTGGGTATGAAAAACGCCCTCTCAAATTGTAATATATTTATATCAATAGTTTGTACTAATTGAGTTTCTACTCAGAGGATTTTGATTTCAACGCCATTTTGACATTATCTAGTTAGGGACCCGTTCTTACAGTTCGAAAAATTTGAAGAAAATTAGTCGAATCCATTTCGAGGAATTAGCGGCTAAATGGAAGAAGTCGGGGACAATATATACCATAAGAAGATTATATCTTAAGAACACAGCTGGGCCATCACGTCCCCTCTTTAGAGTTTTGACATGGACCCTTCTATAATATTCTATTTCTAGGGGATAGAATACATCTACAAAGGAAGTCCTTACGAATTTCGTCAAGAGGAATCAGCGATGTAAGGAAGAGTAGGCTATACGAACCGGGTATGAAAAAGCGCGACAAGAAGCCAGAAATAAGACGGTATCCCGCTGGGGTAGAAATCTGTCGCACTCTAAAGCACCAGTCCTCAGAGACATTCAGCGGGGTCTCACTCCAAATACAATGACCTATACTAAAGAACCCGAGATAGCTAGATTCTGTGTAATGTAGCCCAGGGAGTTTCTGGTACAATAATTTGACCCAATCAAAATCCTACTTAGATGATTTTTATTTCAACGGTTCCTCGGCGGTTTTATAGGTAGTTATGTGTTCCATCGGTAGGCAAAGTTTGGAGAAAATTCGATGAGCTGATTTCGATACACTTGCGGATATACAAAGGGGGTCGGGTAAAACACATGCTGTAAGAATATTTTACATTATCTATATAGTTGGGAAATTATGTACCCCCTTTAAAGAGCTTTGACATGGACCATCCATTGATATTTTATCTCTAGGAGATAGAGTCCACTTACGAAATAAGTCCTGACGAATTTCGTGGAGACAAAACAGCGAAATCAGGGACGCCTTAAGGAGTACCGGCTATGAAAAACACAAAATTGATAATAAACTGTATCAATAGTTTGTACTCATGGAACCCTTATTTAGAGGACATTGATCTCAACTTCTCTTATACAATATCGAAATAAGTCCCCTTTCTAACAGCTGAAAAAGTTTAAAGAAAATTCGTCGAGACGATTTCGAGAAACTCGCGACTAGATAAAGGAAGTCGAGCAGAACACATGCTGTAAGATTATATCGTACGTTTAAATTTGGGCCATTACGTCCACTCTTTATACATGAATCCTTCAATGATATTTTATCTCTATGAGAGAGAATCCACCTACGACGGAAGTCCTGCCGAATTTTGGGGAGACGAAACAGCAAAATAAGGGGCGCCTTAGGGGGAAGCGGCTATAAAAAAAACTCGCAAATCTTAATAAACTGTATCAATAGTTTGTACTAATGGAACCCTTACTTAGAGGATTTTGATTTCAATGCTTCTTATACTGTATCGAAATAAGGCCCCTTTCTAATATCAGAAAAAGTTTAAAGAAACTTCGTCTAGCAGATTTCGAGAAACTCGTGACTAAATCAAGGAAGTCGAGCAGAACACATGCCGTAAGATTATATCTTATGTTTATATTTGGGTTGTTAAATCCACTCTTTATACAGTCTTGACCAAACGACTACGGCTGACCTTAGCAGGAGTGAAAACAAAAACTACGTCAGAGAATTTTGGTCTACTGGCGGTCTCGGTGAACACAATAAGGTCATTCATGTTTATGGCGTCGTAATGACTTGTGCAATTCCATAGGTCATCATTTCTCACGTACTGGGCGAGGTTCGCCAGAACACTTAGGAAGGAGGCGTCTGTGTCTCTGCGAACGTCTGAAGCTGTCCACCAGTATGGCTTATATGCAGTGATAGGACCTGTTTCAATTAAAAGCTGAGCAAAAATAACACCGTCTACATCAGCACACCAGGCTTCAGTCGTTGTCGAGCGCAATTAGCATCGCAATCGGCCCGTCAGACATTTTCTGAACAGAGAGTAGTAGCCAACTCCGCGGGCAAGTCAGAGGCACGCGACCATCCCCAAGAGCCAAAACTTTCCAATGGGTCACTCAGTTTTGCAAGTTGCCGAGGTTGGTTGAAAATGCCGACCTTTGTACACTTTGTCATGGCAGATGCGCCAGCTCGTCGCGCATGCAGACGCCGAAGAAGTGTTTTCTGAGCCGGAGTCGGTTAAAGTTGGAGAATGTGCTTGTCATCGCCCCAGGTCCTTGCATCCAACTCTGCGGTTGATGGAGTTTAGGGCCATCCCAGCTAAGGCGCCTAGAGGCAACCTTGAAGGTAGCTGACTGTGTCGCGTTCACCGTCGCCCTGGCAGCAATAGGCAAGGACGTGGGACGAGCAAGAAGGAGAATCGAGAAAGATACCGAATTCTCCGCGATCGAAGACGGCATGGAAAATTGCTTTGTAGGCCACCCGTATGCGCATGTCCAGGGTGGCCCTCAACATTATTAGATGCTAGAGCTGGACCGCAGCCTGTCACCCCAGCCAACCTTCCAGGCTGCGAGTTTCTCCAATTGTTAGAGGGTGAGGACTTCAAAATGTCTTTTTGTAGGGCATCACATGTATGTATGTGCCATGGGTGGACATCAAATCTTTCTTTGCGGCGGAAGCTTGGAACACCGTCTTTAGTTCTCCACCGCAAGAGAAGGACTAAAGATGTGCTCTCCTTATCTTCTTTGTTATACGTAACATATATTGAGCTCCATATCTCTAGAAATCTCCCCCAGAAATTTTCAATAAATCTATCCAGTGATGGAACGGATCCATAGACATAGATTCTCCAAGAGGCGCTGTAATCAAACTTCTCGAAATACAGTATCTGTACGTACAAAAATATTGATACAATCGATAGCCATTGAACGTGTTTTATATATCCGATACCCAGAAACTGCCCCCCCCCCCATTTCACTGATTACTCTCACTTCGTCAAAATTTATTTCGTGGTTTCAACGTATTACCAGACATTAAAACTCAAGAAGAGCCAACGTAAAACTCTTTATAGGGGTATTCAAGGGTCCTTTTGTATATATACGATTTAATCCTACACCTCCTTCGCAAACTTTTACTAAAATTTGCTAAAGGGCTGTAACGCTTCAATACTTGGTAGTCTCTCGGGGGCCGAGGAAGACATGTTGTGCAGTCTCATCGACGATGGACGCGTATGTGGATCCGGAGTCCAAATTCTGATGCACATAGGCGGTTGCAGGTGGGGAATGGGACACCGGTGGTTGGGGGTGGCTGGGACGCAGCTCTGTGACGTCACTCACGATCTGCAACAAGACGCTGGTTGCGGTCAGCCTCGAAGGTGGAACTGGCTTTTCTGGTCAGGGCTCGCCTGTGACTTCTGTCTGAGGCAGCGAGCTCGAGCTTATGGGGATGAAGGGCTGCCCATTTGATGTGCGTCTTGAGGTTGTCTATGTACCTCTTGTGAGGGAGGCCTTGGTTTCGGTTGCCCTGGATTAGCTTTCCAAAGAACAGCTGCTTTGGGATTTGTTTTGATCCATGCGGATAACATGGCTGGTCCAACGAAGCTGGGCCTGGATTAGTTTGGCTTCGATGCTTGTAGTGTTGGCTCTATCAAGGACTTCTTGGTGGGGGATTCGGTCCTGCCACTTGATCCTCATGATGGATCTGAAGGAGCGCTGGTGGAGTTGTTCGAACTGACTGATGTGCCTTCGGTATACAGCCCACGTTTCACAGCCATACAAGACAGACGTGAGGACAACTGCATTGTACACCTTCATCTTTGTTGACAGGCGTATGTCCTTGTGCTGCAAGACCTTGATTCGGAGTCGTCCGAGTGCTTGACTGGCTTTTTGGATCCTCGCAGTGATCTCTTTGTCTAGGGAGCCATCATTGGATATTGTGCTGCCTAGGTATTTGAAACTGTCGACATTCTTCAGCTGCGTATCGCCGATAGTGATGCAGGGTTGTGAAGGGACAGTATTTTGGGCGGGCTGGAAGAGGATTTCTGTCTTTCCTTGGCTAACTGTGAGTCCGAACAGATTGGAGGCTTCAGAGAACTTGTCCACAATTGTCTGTAGGTGAATCTCTTCATGGGCCATGAGGGTACAGTCATCTGCAAAGAGTGCTTCAGTGATGAGTCTTTCAAGCGTCTTGGCTTTTGTAGCTAGACTACGGAGATCAAACACTGATCCATCCAGGCCATATCTAATGTAGATACCAAGGTCAAGGTTACGGATGGTGTGGAGCAGTACCTACGTGAAGAAGAGGTTGAAGAGTACCGGAGCGAGTACACAGATCCCTGTTTGACACCGTTAGATATGGGGAATTTCTCAGAGGGTTCACAGACTGAGAGAATCTCTCCAGTCATGTCATCATGGAAGAGCCGGATGAGTTTGGTAAACTTTTGAGGACAACCAAGCTTCCTGAGTATTACCCACAATGTGTCTCTCTTGACTATATCGAATGCCTTCGTCAGGTCCACGAAGACGACATAAGATTCACGTTCTGCTCAAGGCATTTCTCTTGGACTTGCCTTACTGCGAAGATCATGTCAACGGTGCTACTGTCCGGGCGAAAACCACATTGAGACTCAGGTAGGTTATCTTCTGACACTGCCGCGATAAGTTTTTTGAGAATGATGCCAGCAAGTATTTTGCCAGCTATGGAGAGTAAGGAGATTCATCTGTAGTTACTGCAGTCCGCATGTGTGCCATTATTCTTATAGAGGGTCACAATTGATGCGTCGCGGAGGTCGTCTGGCATCTACTCTTCCGTTCAGATGCTGATTAGTACATCATGGAATGCCTCTAGAGTCTGTTCACTGAGAGTCTTGTACACCTCCGCTGGGATACCATCCTTTCCAGGTGTACTGCCACAGCTCATTTGTTTAATGGCCGTCCTCAACTCCCCTAATTTTGGCGGAACATCCAGTTGATCGTGCATTGGCTGCTGAAGTATTTGGTCAAGAGAAATACGATATAATCTTACGGCATGTGTTCTGCTCGACTTGCTTTATTTAATCATGAGCTTCTCGAAATATGCTCGACGAATTTTCTTTAAACTTGTTCCGCTGTTAGAAAGGGGCCTTATGTCGATACTGTATAAGAGGCATTGAAATCAAAATCCTCTAAGTAAGGGTTCCATGAGAACAAACTATTGAAAAAGTTGATTAACATTGGCGTGTTTTTCATAGCTGGTACCCCTAAGGCGCCCCTTATTTCGCTGTTTCGTCTCCACGAAATTTGGCAGGACTTCCATCGTATGGAAGGATGGATTGTTATGCTAGGTTCTAATTGTACTTCAGTATAATTATATGGATGGATTGTTATGCTAGGTCCTAATCCTACTTCAGTATAATTATATGGATGGATTGTTATGCTAGGTCCTAATCCTACTTCAGTATAATTATGTGGATGGATTGTTATGCTAGGTCCTAATTGTACTTCAGTATAATTATTATGTCAGTAACAATGATACGTCTACGATATTTTGTTATTTTTGCTGTATACTCGTCTATGATATTTTTCAGTTGGGTCTGTAACAAACAGACTTGTTCGTATCTGTATTTGTTTACAAAATTTAGATCTGACGTTTGTCAAATCATATACTCTAAAGTATTAAGTAATCAATTGAGGTGTTTCAGCGACAAATTCTAGACACCACCAGTAAGACGCTGCGGTTAATTTTTTATCAGATGGTACGAATTATGTCGATCCACGTAATATTACTCGTCTTTAAAACACCGTATTTATCCTGAAAAATAACAACTTCATCCCGGTCAACTCCAGAGAGGTTCATAATATCAGTTAAGATCATCTCTGGTAGCGTACTTTGATAAATCAATATCATCTTGTTTCTTGTTGTCTTTGATAGAGGATCTTCCATAAATATCGACCGTTATGCGATTAGCGATTATTTAAAACAGAATTCGTGTATGTATGTACAACTATATGAGGTGCATCCGAAGATTTTGAAATAGCAATGAGTACAGCAAGTGATTCACGGCCTCATATTGGAGGATCATTTATTGTTTGTGTCGGTAATGTTGAATACCATACGGGAATACTTTGCATGTTGCTGACATATTGTAACAATTCCTTCGGTGGTGCCAGTCCATACGAATCAGAATAAATAATTCCACATGGATCAATCGCGTACGCACCCAGTGAGTACCTAGACCAGAACTTCCATCGAGATTGATGATACCGGTTTCAACACGATTTGGTTGTTTTAGTAATTGATCGCGCATTAAAAACACCTCTAAAGTTTTTTATATTTAATCGTTCAGCAGCATCAAGTAAATCAAAATTGGACATGGGAAGTATCAATGATGTGTTCCGGGCAGTCTTAGACCTTTTGCGAACCATGAACGACGGGTTCCTGGCAGTCTTAGTCCTTCCCCCCTTTTTTTAGATAATTTTTCCTCGACTCCTTACGTGATTGTATCGCTGGTTTCGCTCGTTAAAGGGCTCGTTGTTGCAATGCTGGTGGTATCAATGTTCGTATTATTTCTTTTGCGCGTTGTTGTATGATTGGCGTTATTTGCCAAATGAATTCATCTTAGGGGAAGGAGTGCATCCACAAATAAACTCCTGACGAATTTCGTCATATGGTAAGAGCAAAATAAGAGGTGTCCGACGGGTACCGGGTGCGAAAAACACTTAAATATTCATAGATTGCATCAGTAGTTTGTACTAATGGAACCTCCACTTACATGATTTTGATTTAAACGCCTCTTGGACATCATCTAGCTTGGAACCCGTTCTAACAGCAGGAAAATACAGAGAAACATTGGTCCAGCTAAATTTGAGAAATTCGCGGCTAGATAATGGAGATCGAGTACAACACATACCGTAAGATTATATTCACGTTACATTGGGGACACTACGTTACCTTTTCGTTGAGTTTTGACATAGATACTTCTTTGATAATTTATATCTCGGGGATAGAGACCACCCACAAAGGACGTCCTGATGAATTTCATCGATAGGAAACAGCGAAACAAGGGGTGCCCTTTGGGTACCTGGTATGAAAAACACGCAAATGTTACTAGATGGTGTCACTAGTTTGTACTGATTGTACTCCAACTTAGTGGATTTTAATTTCAGCGTCTCGCGGACAATATCTAAATAGGGACCCGTTCTTACTGTATGAAAGGTGTAAGGAAACTTCTTCGAGCCAATTTCGAGAAATTCGCAATAGGAGAAAAATGGTCGAGTACAACACATGCCGTTAGAAGATGACATCATACCTAATCAGTTAGGCCATTACATACCATCTTAGGAATTTTGACATGGACCAGTCTTTGATGTTTTATCTCTAGGGAGTAGATCCATCCACGATGGAGGTCCTGACGAATTTCGTCAAGGTGGAAACGACCAAATAAGGGGTGTCTGATGGGTAGCTGGTATGAAAACCACGCAAATGTTAGATTGTATCACTAGTTTGTACTGATTGTTCTCCAATTTAGATGTTTTTTATTTCAACTTCTCTCAGACATTATCTAGTTCGGGACCAGTTCTAACAGTAATCAAGGTTTGAATAAATTCGTAGAGCCAATTCGAGAAAATAGCGGCTAGATAAAGGAAGTCGAGCAGAACACATGCTGTAAGATTATATCTTACGTTGACATTTGGGCAATTACGTAACCTTTTCAGTGAGTTTTGATATGGAATATTCTTTGATATTTTACTTCTAGGGGATAGCGACCACAAACGACGGAAGTTCTGATGTATTTCGTTGAGAGGAAACAGCGTAATAAAGGAAGCCCTATATGGGCCGTGTATGAAATACACGCAAATGTTAATAGATTGTATCACTAGTTTGTACTAAGAGTACTCCAACTTAGATGATTTTGATTTCAATGTCTCTTGGTCTGTATTTAAAAGGGGACCCGTTCCAACAGTAGGAAAAGTTTGAAGAAAATTAAAGTAGCCGATTTTGAGAAATTTTCGGCTAGATAGGCGAAGTCGAGGACAACGCTTGCCGTCAGAAGATGAGATCATACATATATTGTTGGGTCACTACGTCCCCTCTTAAGAGTTTTGACATGGACCTTTCTTTGATATTTGATCTCTAGGGGATAGAGTCCATCCACGAAGGGAATTCGTCACGAGATAGGAACGAAATAAGGGCCGAACGGTAAGTACCGGGTATGAAAAACACGTAAATGTTAATTGATTGTATCACTAGTTTGTACTGATTGTGCTATAACTTAGAGGATTTTGATATCAACGTCTCTTGGACAGTATTAAATTAACGACCCGTTCTAACAGTTAGAAAGTTTTGAAGAAAATTCGTCGAGCCGATTTCAAGAAATTAGCGGCTACATAAAAGAAGTCGAGCAGAACACATGCCTTAAGATTATATCGTACGTTTACTATTGGGCCATTATGTCACCTCTTTGTACTGTTTTGACATGGACCCTTCTTTGATATTCTATATGTAGGGGAGAGAGTTCACCTACGAAGGATATGTTGACGTTTTTCGTCGAGAGGAAACAGCGAAATAAATGGCGCCTTATGTGTCCCGGGATGAAAAACACGCAGATATTATTAGATTTTATCTATGGTTTTTACTGATTGTACTCCATATCAGAGGACTTTGATTTCAACATCTCCTGGACAGCGTCTAATTAGTGATCCGTTCTAAAAGTAGTAAAATTTAAAAGATATTTCGTAGAGCCAATTTCGAGAAATTCGCGACTAGATGAAGGAGGTCAAGTACAATGCATGCCGTAAGAAGATGATATCTGATGTATTCAGTTGGACTTTTACTTCCCGTCTTAAGAGCTTTGACATGGGCCCGTTATATGATAAGTTATCTCTAGGGGATAGAGTCCATCCACGATGGAAGTCCTGACGAATTTCATCGAGAGGAAACATGGAAATAAGATGCGTCCTATGGGTACTGGGTATGAAAAACGCCCTCTCAAATTGTAATATATTTATATCAATAGTTTGTACTAATTGAGTTTCTACTCAGAGGATTTTGATTTCAACGCCATTTTGACATTATCTAGTTAGGGACCCGTTCTTACAGTTCGAAAAATTTGAAGAAAATTAGTCGAATCCATTTCGAGGAATTCGCGGCTAAATGGAAGAAGTCGGGGACAATGTATACCATAAGAAGATTATATCTTAAGAACACAGCTGGACCATCACGTCCCCTCTTTAGAGTTTTGACATGGACCCTTCTATAATATTCTATTTCTAGGGGATAGAATACATCTACAAAGGAAGTCCTTACGAATTTCGTCAAGAGGAATCAGCGATGTAAGGACGAGTAGGCTATACGAACCGGGTATGAAAAAGCGCGACAAGAAGCCAGAAATAAGACGGTATCCCGCTGGGGTAGAAATCTGTCGCACTCTAAAGCACCAGTCCTCAGAGACATTCAGCGGGGTCTCACTCCAAATACAATGACCTATACTAAAGAACCCGAGATAGCTAGATTCTGTGTAATGTAGCCCAGGGAGTTTCTGGTACAATAATTTGACCCAATCAAAATCCTACTTAGATGATTTTTATTTCAACGGTTCCTCGGCGGTTTTATAGGTAGTTATGTGTTCCATCGGTAGGCAAAGTTTGGAGAAAATTCGATGAGCTGATTTCGATACACTTGCGGATATACAAAGGGGGTCGGGTAAAACACATGCTGTAAGAATATTTTACATTATCTATACAGTTGGGAAATTATGTACCCCCTTTAAAGAGCTTTGACATGGACCATCCATTGATATTTTATCTCTAGGAGATAGAGTCCACTTACGAAATAAGTCCTGACGAATTTCGTGGAGACAAAACAGCGAAATCAGGGACGCCTTAAGGAGTACCGGCTATGAAAAACACAAAATTGATAATAAACTGTATCAATAGTTTGTACTCATGGAACCCTTATTTAGAGGACATTGATCTCAACTTCTCTTATACAATATCGAAATAAGTCCCCTTTCTAACAGCTGAAAAAGTTTAAAGTAAATTCGTCGAGACGATTTCGAGAAACTCGCGACTAGATAAAGGAAGTCGAGCAGAACACATGCTGTAAGATTATATCGTACGTTTAAATTTGGGCCATTACGTCCACTCTTTATACATGAATCCTTCAATGATATTTTATCTCTATGAGAGAGAATCCACCTACGACGGAAGTCCTGCCGAATGTTGTGGAGACGAAACAGCAAAATAAGGGGCGCCTTAGGGGGAAGCGGCTATAAAAAAAACTCGCAAATCTTAATAAACTGTATCAATAGTTTGTACTAATGGAACCCTTACTTAGAGGATTTTGATTTCAATGCTTCTTATACTGTATCGAAATAAGGCCCCTTTCTAACATCAGAAAAAGTTTAAAGAAACTTCGTCTAGCAGATTTCGAGAAACTCGTGACTAAATCAAGGAAGTCGAGCAGAACACATGCCGTAAGATTATATCTTATGTTTATATTTGGGCCGTTAAATCCACTCTTTATACAGTCTTGACCAAACGACTACGCCTGACCTTAGCAGGAGTGAAAACAAAAACTTCGTCAGAGAATTTTGGTCTACTGGCGGTCTCGGTGAACACAATAAGGTCATTCATGTTTATGGCGTCGTAATGACTTGTGCAATTCTATAGGTCATCATTTCTCACGTACTGGGCGAGGTTCGCCAGAGCACTTAGGAGGGAGGCGTCTGTGTCTCTGCGAACGTCTGAAGCTTTCCACAAGTATGGCTTACATGCAGTGATAGGACCTGTTTCAATTAACAGCTGCGCAAAAACAACACCGTCTACATCAGCACACCAGGCTTCAGTCGTTGTCGAGCGCAATTAGCATCGCAATCTGCCCGTCAGACATTTTCTGAACAGAGAGTAGTAGCCAACTCCACGGGCAAGTCAGAGGCACGCGACCATCCCCAAGAGCCAAAACTTTCCAATGGGTCACTCAGTTTTGCAAGTTGCCGAGGTTGGTTGAAAATGCCGACCTTTGTACACTTTGTCATGGCAGATGCGCCAGCTCGTCGCGCATGCAGACGCCGAAGAAGTGTTTTCTGAGCCGGAGTCGGTTAAAGTTGGAGAATGTGCTTGTCATCGCCCCAGGTCCTTGCATCCAACTCTGCGGTTGATGGAGTTTAGGGCCATCCCAGCTAAGGCGCCTAGAGGCAACCTTGAAGGTAGCTGACTGTGTCGCGTTCACCGTCGCCCTGGCAGCAATAGGCAAGGACGTGGGACGAGCAAGAAGGAGAATCGAGAAAGATACCGAATTCTCCGCGATCGAAGACGGCATGGAAAATTGCTTTGTAGGCCACCCGTATGCGCATGTCCAGGGTGGCCCTCAACATTATTAGATGCTAGAGCTGGACCGCAGCCTGTCACCCCAGCCAACCTTCCAGGCTGCGAGTTTCTCCAATTGTTAGAGGGTGAGGACTTCAAAATGTCTTTTTGTAGGGCATCACATGTATGTATGTGCCATGGGTGGACATCAAATCTTTCTTTGCGGCGGAAGCTTGGAACACCGTCTTTAGTTCTCCACCGCAAGAGAAGGACTAAAGATGTGCTCTCCTTATCTTCTTTGTTATACGTAACATATATTGAGCTCCATATCTCTAGAAATCTCCCCCAGAAATTTTCAATAAATCTATCCAGTGATGGAACGGATCCATAGACATAGATTCTCCAAGAGGCGCTGTAATCAAACTTCTCGAAATACAGTATCTGTACGTACAAAAATATTGATACAATCGATAGCCATTGAACGTGTTTTATATATCCGATACCCAGAAACTGCCCCCCCCCCATTTCACTGATTACTCTCACTTCGTCAAAATTTATTTCGTGGTTTCAACGTATTACCAGACATTAAAACTCAAGAAGAGCCAACGTAAAACTCTTTATAGGGGTATTCAAGGGTCCTTTTGTATATATACGATTTAATCCTACACCTCCTTCGCAAACTTTTACTAAAATTTGCTAAAGGGCTGTAACGCTTCAATACTTGGTAGTCTCTCGGGGGCCGAGGAAGACATGTTGTGCAGTCTCATCGACGATGGACGCGTATGTGGATCCGGAGTCCAAATTCTGATGCACATAGGCGGTTGCAGGTGGGGAATGGGACACCGGTGGTTGGGGGTGGCTGGGACGCAGCTCTGTGACGTCACTCACGATCTGCAACAAGACGCTGGTTGCGGTCAGCCTCGAAGGTGGAACTGGCTTTTCTGGTCAGGGCTCGCCTGTGACTTCTGTCTGAGGCAGCGAGCTCGAGCTTATGGGGATGAAGGGCTGCCCATTTGATGTGCGTCTTGAGGTTGTCTATGTACCTCTTGTGAGGGAGGCCTTGGTTTCGGTTGCCCTGGATTAGCTTTCCAAAGAACAGCTGCTTTGGGATTTGTTTTGATCCATGCGGATAACATGGCTGGTCCAACGAAGCTGGGCCTGGATTAGTTTGGCTTCGATGCTTGTAGTGTTGGCTCTATCAAGGACTTCTTGGTGGGGGATTCGGTCCTGCCACTTGATCCTCATGATGGATCTGAAGGAGCGCTGGTGGAGTTGTTCGAACTGACTGATGTGCCTTCGGTATACAGCCCACGTTTCACAGCCATACAAGACAGACGTGAGGACAACTGCATTGTACACCTTCATCTTTGTTGACAGGCGTATGTCCTTGTGCTGCAAGACCTTGATTCGGAGTCGTCCGAGTGCTTGACTGGCTTTTTGGATCCTCGCAGTGATCTCTTTGTCTAGGGAGCCATCATTGGATATTGTGCTGCCTAGGTATTTGAAACTGTCGACATTCTTCAGCTGCGTATCGCCGATAGTGATGCAGGGTTGTGAAGGGACAGTATTTTGGGCGGGCTGGAAGAGGATTTCTGTCTTTCCTTGGCTAACTGTGAGTCCGAACAGATTGGAGGCTTCAGAGAACTTGTCCACAATTGTCTGTAGGTGAATCTCTTCATGGGCCATGAGGGTACAGTCATCTGCAAAGAGTGCTTCAGTGATGAGTCTTTCAAGCGTCTTGGCTTTTGTAGCTAGGCTACGGAGATCAAACACTGATCCATCCAGGCCATATCTAATGTAGATACCAAGGTCAAGGTTACGGATGGTGTGGAGCAGTACCTACGTGAAGAAGAGGTTGAAGAGTACCGGAGCGAGTACACAGATCCCTGTTTGACACCGTTAGATATGGGGAATTTCTCAGAGGGTTCACAGACAGAGAGAATCTCTCCAGTCATGTCATCATGGAAGAGCCGGATGAGTTTGGTAAACTTTTGAGGACAACCAAGCTTCCTGAGTATTACCCACAATGTGTCTCTCTTGACTATATCGAATGCCTTCGTCAGGTCCACGAAGACGACATAAGATTCACGTTCTGCTCAAGGCATTTCTCTTGGACTTGCCTTACTGCGAAGATCATGTCAACGGTGCTACTGTCCGGGCGAAAACCACATTGAGACTCAGGTAGGTTATCTTCTGACACTGCCGCGATAAGTTTTTTGAGAATGATGCCAGCAAGTATTTTGCCAGCTATGGAGAGTAAGGAGATTCATCTGTAGTTACTGCAGTCCGCATGTGTGCCATTATTCTTATAGAGGGTCACAATTGATGCGTCGCGGAGGTCGTCTGGCATCTACTCTTCCGTTCAGATGCTGATTAGTACATCATGGAATGCCTCTAGAGTCTGTTCACTGAGAGTCTTGTACACCTCCGCTGGGATACCATCCTTTCCAGGTGTACTGCCACAGCTCATTTGTTTAATGGCCGTCCTCAACTCCCCTAATTTTGGCGGAACATCCAGTTGATCGTGCATTGGCTGCTGACGTATTTGGTCAAGAGAAATACGATATAATCTTACGGCATGTGTTCTGCTCGACTTGCTTTATTTAATCATGAGCTTCTCGAAATATGCTCGACGAATTTTCTTTAAACTTGTTCCGCTGTTAGAAAGGGGCCTTATGTCGATACTGTATAAGAGGCATTGAAATCAAAATCCTCTAAGTAAGGGTTCCATGAGAACAAACTATTGAAAAAGTTGATTAACATTGGCGTGTTTTTCATAGCTGGTACCCCTAAGGCGCCCCTTATTTCGCTGTTTCGTCTCCACGAAATTTGGCAGGACTTCCATCGTATGGAAGGATGGATTGTTATGCTAGGTTCTAATTGTACTTCAGTATAATTATATGGATGGATTGTTATGCTAGGTCCTAATCCTACTTCAGTATAATTATATGGATGGATTGTTATGCTAGGTCCTAATCCTACTTCAGTATAATTATGTGGATGGATTGTTATGCTAGGTCCTAATTGTACTTCAGTATAATTATTATGTCAGTAACAATGATACGTCTACGATATTTTGTTATTTTTGCTGTATACTCGTCTATGATATTTTTCAGTTGGGTCTGTAACAAACAGACTTGTTCGTATCTGTATTTGTTTACAAAATTTAGATCTGACGTTTGTCAAATCATATACTCTAAAGTATTAAGTAATCAATTGAGGTGTTTCAGCGACAAATTCCAGACACCACCAGTAAGACGCTGCGGTTAATTTTTTATCAGATGGTACGAATTATGTCGATCCACGTAATATTACTCGTCTTTAAAACACCGTATTTATCCTGAAAAATAACAACTTCATCCCGGTCAACTCCAGAGAGGTTCATAATATCAGTTAAGATCATCTCTGGTAGCGTACTTTGATAAATCAATATCATCTTGTTTCTTGTTGTCTTTGATAGAGGATCTTCCATAAATATCGACCGTTATACGATTAGCGATTATTTAAAACAGAATTCGTGTATGTATGTACAACTATATGAGGTGCATCCGAAGATTTTGAAATAGCAATGAGTACAGCAAGTGATTCACGGCCTCATATTGGAGGATCATTTATTGTTTGTGTCGGTAATGTTGAATACCATACGGGAATACTTTGCATGTTGCTGACATATTGTAACAATTCCTTCGGTGGTGCCAGTCCATACGAATCAGAATAAATAATTCCACATGGATCAATCGCGTACGCACCCAGTGAGTACCTAGACCAGAACTTCCATCGAGATTGATGATACCGGTTTCAACACGATTTGGTTGTTTTGGTAATTGATCGCGCATTAAAAACACCTCTAAAGTTTTTTATATTTAATCGTTCAGCAGCATCAAGTAAATCAAAATTGGACATGGGAAGTATCAATGATGTGTTCCGGGCAGTCTTAGACCTTTTGCGAACCATGAACGACAGGTTCCTGGCAGTCTTAGTCCTTCCCCCCTTTTTTTAGATAATTTTTCCTCGACTCCTTACGTGATTGTATCGCTGGTTTCGCTCGTTAAAGGGCTCGTTGTTGCAATGCTGGTGGTATCAATGTTCGTATTATTTCTTTTGCGCGTTGTTGTATGATTGGCGTTATTTGCCAAATGAATTCATCTTAGGGGAAGGAGTGCATCCACAAATAAACTCCTGACGAATTTCGTCATATGGTAAGAGCAAAATAAGAGGTGTCCGACGGGTACCGGGTGCGAAAAACACTTAAATATTCATAGATTGCATCAGTAGTTTGTACTAATGGAACCTCCACTTACATGATTTTGATTTAAACGCCTCTTGGACATCATCTAGCTTGGAACCCGTTCTAACAGCAGGAAAATACAGAGAAACATTGGTCCAGCTAAATTTGAGAAATTCGCGGCTAGATAATGGAGATCGAGTACAACACATACCGTAAGATTATATTCACGTTACATTGGGGACACTACGTTACCTTTTCGTTGAGTTTTGACATAGATACTTCTTTGATAATTTATATCTCGGGGATAGAGACCACCCACAAAGGACGTCCTGATGAATTTCATCGATAGGAAACAGCGAAACAAGGGGTGCCCTTTGGGTACCTGGTATGAAAAACACGCAAATGTTACTAGATGGTATCACTAGTTTGTACTGATTGTACTCCAACTTAGTGGATTTTAATTTCAGCGTCTCGCGGACAATATCTAAATAGGGACCCGTTCTTACTGTATGAAAGGTGTAAGGAAACTTCTTCGAGCCAATTTCGAGAAATTCGCAATAGGAGAAAAATGGTCGAGTACAACACATGCCGTTAGAAGATGACATCATACCTAATCAGTTAGGCCATTACATACCATCTTAGGAATTTTGACATGGACCAGTCTTTGATGTTTTATCTCTAGGGAGTAGATCCATCCACGATGGAGGTCCTGACGAATTTCGTCAAGGTGGAAACGACCAAATAAGGGGTGTCTGATGGGTAGCTGGTATGAAAACCACGCAAATGTTAGATTGTATCACTAGTTTGTACTGATTGTTCTCCAATTTAGATGTTTTTTATTTCAACTTCTCTCAGACATTATCTAGTTCGGGACCAGTTCTAACAGTAATCAAGGTTTGAATAAATTCGTAGAGCCAATTCGAGAAAATAGCGGCTAGATAAAGGAAGTCGAGCAGAACACATGCTGTAAGATTATATCTTACGTTGACATTTGGGCAATTACGTAACCTTTTCAGTGAGTTTTGATATGGAATATTCTTTGATATTTTACTTCTAGGGGATAGCGACCACAAACGACGGAAGTTCTGATGTATTTCGTTGAGAGGAAACAGCGTAATAAAGGAAGCCCTATATGGGCCGTGTATGAAATACACGCAAATGTTAATAGATTGTATCACTAGTTTGTACTAAGAGTACTCCAACTTAGATGATTTTGATTTCAATGTCTCTTGGTCTGTATTTAAAAGGGGACCCGTTCCAACAGTAGGAAAAGTTTGAAGAAAATTAAAGTAGCCGATTTTGAGAAATTTTCGGCTAGATAGGCGAAGTCGAGGACAACGCTTGCCGTCAGAAGATGAGATCATACATATATTGTTGGGTCACTACGTCCCCTCTTAAGAGTTTTGACATGGACCTTTCTTTGATATTTGATCTCTAGGGGATAGAGTCCATCCACGAAGGGAATTCGTCACGAGATAGGAACGAAATAAGGGCCGAACGGTAAGTACCGGGTATGAAAAACACGTAAATGTTAATTGATTGTATCACTAGTTTGTACTGATTGTGCTATAACTTAGAGGATTTTGATATCAACGTCTCTTGGACAGTATTAAATTAACGACCCGTTCTAACAGTTAGAAAGTTTTGAAGAAAATTCGTCGAGCCGATTTCAAGAAATTAGCGGCTACATAAAAGAAGTCGAGCAGAACACATGCCTTAAGATTATATCGTACGTTTACTATTGGGCCATTATGTCACCTCTTTGTACTGTTTTGACATGGACCCTTCTTTGATATTCTATATGTAGGGGAGAGAGTTCACCTACGAAGGATATGTTGACGTTTTTCGTCGAGAGGAAACAGCGAAATAAATGGCGCCTTATGTGTCCCGGGATGAAAAACACGCAGATATTATTAGATTTTATCTATGGTTTTTACTGATTGTACTCCATATCAGAGGACTTTGATTTCAACATCTCCTGGACAGCGTCTAATTAGTGATCCGTTCTAAAAGTAGTAAAATTTAAAAGATATTTCGTAGAGCCAATTTCGAGAAATTCGCGACTAGATGAAGGAGGTCAAGTACAATGCATGCCGTAAGAAGATGATATCTGATGTATTCAGTTGGACTTTTACTTCCCGTCTTAAGAGCTTTGACATGGGCCCGTTATATGATAAGTTATCTCTAGGGGATAGAGTCCATCCACGATGGAAGTCCTGACGAATTTCATCGAGAGGAAACATGGAAATAAGATGCGTCCTATGGGTACTGGGTATGAAAAACGCCCTCTCAAATTGTAATATATTTATATCAATAGTTTGTACTAATTGAGTTTCTACTCAGAGGATTTTGATTTCAACGCCATTTTGACATTATCTAGTTAGGGACCCGTTCTTACAGTTCGAAAAATTTGAAGAAAATTAGTCGAATCCATTTCGAGGAATTCGCGGCTAAATGGAAGAAGTCGGGGACAATGTATACCATAAGAAGATTATATCTTAAGAACACAGCTGGACCATCACGTCCCCTCTTTAGAGTTTTGACATGGACCCTTCTATAATATTCTATTTCTAGGGGATAGAATACATCTACAAAGGAAGTCCTTACGAATTTCGTCAAGAGGAATCAGCGATGTAAGGACGAGTAGGCTATACGAACCGGGTATGAAAAAGCGCGACAAGAAGCCAGAAATAAGACGGTATCCCGCTGGGGTAGAAATCTGTCGCACTCTAAAGCACCAGTCCTCAGAGACATTCAGCGGGGTCTCACTCCAAATACAATGACCTATACTAAAGAACCCGAGATAGCTAGATTCTGTGTAATGTAGCCCAGGGAGTTTCTGGTACAATAATTTGACCCAATCAAAATCCTACTTAGATGATTTTTATTTCAACGGTTCCTCGGCGGTTTTATAGGTAGTTATGTGTTCCATCGGTAGGCAAAGTTTGGAGAAAATTCGATGAGCTGATTTCGATACACTTGCGGATATACAAAGGGGGTCGGGTAAAACACATGCTGTAAGAATATTTTACATTATCTATACAGTTGGGAAATTATGTACCCCCTTTAAAGAGCTTTGACATGGACCATCCATTGATATTTTATCTCTAGGAGATAGAGTCCACTTACGAAATAAGTCCTGACGAATTTCGTGGAGACAAAACAGCGAAATCAGGGACGCCTTAAGGAGTACCGGCTATGAAAAACACAAAATTGATAATAAACTGTATCAATAGTTTGTACTCATGGAACCCTTATTTAGAGGACATTGATCTCAACTTCTCTTATACAATATCGAAATAAGTCCCCTTTCTAACAGCTGAAAAAGTTTAAAGAAAATTCGTCGAGACGATTTCGAGAAACTCGCGACTAGATAAAGGAAGTCGAGCAGAACACATGCTGTAAGATTATATCGTACGTTTAAATTTGGGCCATTACGTCCACTCTTTATACATGAATCCTTCAATGATATTTTATCTCTATGAGAGAGAATCCACCTACGACGGAAGTCCTGCCGAATGTTGTGGAGACGAAACAGCAAAATAAGGGGCGCCTTAGGGGGAAGCGGCTATAAAAAAAACTCGCAAATCTTAATAAACTGTATCAATAGTTTGTACTAATGGAACCCTTACTTAGAGGATTTTGATTTCAATGCTTCTTATACTGTATCGAAATAAGGCCCCTTTCTAACATCAGAAAAAGTTTAAAGAAACTTCGTCTAGCAGATTTCGAGAAACTCGTGACTAAATCAAGGAAGTCGAGCAGAACACATGCCGTAAGATTATATCTTATGTTTATATTTGGGCCGTTAAATCCACTCTTTATACAGTCTTGACCAAACGACTACGCCTGACCTTAGCAGGAGTGAAAACAAAAACTTCGTCAGAGAATTTTGGTCTACTGGCGGTCTCGGTGAACACAATAAGGTCATTCATGTTTATGGCGTCGTAATGACTTGTGCAATTCCATAGGTCATCATTTCTCACGTACTGGGCGAGGTTCGCCAGAGCACTTAGGAGGGAGGCGTCTGTGTCTCTGCGAACGTCTGAAGCTTTCCACAAGTATGGCTTACATGCAGTGATAGGACCTGTTTCAATTAACAGCTGCGCAAAAACAACACCGTCTACATCAGCACACCAGGCTTCAGTCGTTGTCGAGCGCAATTAGCATCGCAATCTGCCCGTCAGACATTTTCTGAACAGAGAGTAGTAGCCAACTCCGCGGGCAAGTCAGAGGCACGCGACCATCCCCAAGAGCCAAAACTTTCCAATGGGTCACTCAGTTTTGCAAGTTGCCGAGGTTGGTTGAAAATGCCGACCTTTGTACACTTTGTCATGGCAGATGCGCCAGCTCGTCGCGCATGCAGACGCCGAAGAAGTGTTTTCTGAGCCGGAGTCGGTTAAAGTTGGAGAATGTGCTTGTCATCGCCCCAGGTCCTTGCATCCAACTCTGCGGTTGATGGAGTTTAGGGCCATCCCAGCTAAGGCGCCTAGAGGCAACCTTGAAGGTAGCTGACTGTGTCGCGTTCACCGTCGCCCTGGCAGCAATAGGCAAGGACGTGGGACGAGCAAGAAGGAGAATCGAGAAAGATACCGAATTCTCCGCGATCGAAGACGGCATGGAAAATTGCTTTGTAGGCCACCCGTATGCGCATGTCCAGGGTGGCCCTCAACATTATTAGATGCTAGAGCTGGACCGCAGCCTGTCACCCCAGCCAACCTTCCAGGCTGCGAGTTTCTCCAATTGTTAGAGGGTGAGGACTTCAAAATGTCTTTTTGTAGGGCATCACATGTATGTATGTGCCATGGGTGGACATCAAATCTTTCTTTGCGGCGGAAGCTTGGAACACCGTCTTTAGTTCTCCACCGCAAGAGAAGGACTAAAGATGTGCTCTCCTTATCTTCTTTGTTATACGTAACATATATTGAGCTCCATATCTCTAGAAATCTCCCCCAGAAATTTTCAATAAATCTATCCAGTGATGGAACGGATCCATAGACATAGATTCTCCAAGAGGCGCTGTAATCAAACTTCTCGAAATACAGTATCTGTACGTACAAAAATATTGATACAATCGATAGCCATTGAACGTGTTTTATATATCCGATACCCAGAAACTGCCCCCCCCCCATTTCACTAATTACTCTCACTTCGTCAAAATTTATTTCGTGGTTTCAACGTATTACCAGACATTAAAACTCAAGAAGAGCCAACGTAAAACTCTTTATAGGGGTATTCAAGGGTCCTTTTGTATATATACGATTTAATCCTACACCTCCTTCGCAAACTTTTACTAAAATTTGCTAAAGGGCTGTAACGCTTCAATACTTGGTAGTCTCTCGGGGGCCGAGGAAGACATGTTGTGCAGTCTCATCGACGATGGACGCGTATGTGGATCCGGAGTCCAAATTCTGATGCACATAGGCGGTTGCAGGTGGGGAATGGGACACCGGTGGTTGGGGGTGGCTGGGACGCAGCTCTGTGACGTCACTCACGATCTGCAACAAGACGCTGGTTGCGGTCAGCCTCGAAGGTGGAACTAGCTTTTCTGGTCAGGGCTCGCCTGTGACTTCTGTCTGAGGCAGCGAGCTCGAGCTTATGGCGATGAAGGGCTGCCCATTTGATGTGCGTCTTGAGGTTGTCTATGTACCTCTTGTGAGGGAGGCCTTGGTTTCGGTTGCCCTGGATTAGCTTTCCAAAGAACAGCTGCTTTGGGATTTGTTTTGATCCATGCGGATAACATGGCTGGTCCAACGAAGCTGGGCCTGGATTAGTTTGGCTTCGATGCTTGTAGTGTTGGCTCTATCAAGGACTTCTTGGTGGGGGATTCGGTCCTGCCACTTGATCCTCATGATGGATCTGAAGGAGCGCTGGTGGAGTTGTTCGAACTGACTGATGTGCCTTCGGTATACAGCCCACGTTTCACAGCCATACAAGACAGACGTGAGGACAACTGCATTGTACACCTTCATCTTTGTTGACAGGCGTATGTCCTTGTGCTGCAAGACCTTGATTCGGAGTCGTCCGAGTGCTTGACTGGCTTTTTGGATCCTCGCAGTGATCTCTTTGTCTAGGGAGCCATCATTGGATATTGTGCTGCCTAGGTATTTGAAACTGTCGACATTCTTCAGCTGCGTATCGCCGATAGTGATGCAGGGTTGTGAAGGGACAGTATTTTGGGCGGGCTGGAAGAGGATTTCTGTCTTTCCTTGGCTAACTGTGAGTCCGAACAGATTGGAGGCTTCAGAGAACTTGTCCACAATTGTCTGTAGGTGAATCTCTTCATGGGCCATGAGGGTACAGTCATCTGCAAAGAGTGCTTCAGTGATGAGTCTTTCAAGCGTCTTGGCTTTTGTAGCTAGGCTACGGAGATCAAACACTGATCCATCCAGGCCATATCTAATGTAGATACCAAGGTCAAGGTTACGGATGGTGTGGAGCAGTACCTACGTGAAGAAGAGGTTGAAGAGTACCGGAGCGAGTACACAGATCCCTGTTTGACACCGTTAGATATGGGGAATTTCTCAGAGGGTTCACAGACAGAGAGAATCTCTCCAGTCATGTCATCATAGAAGAGCCGGATGAGTTTGGTAAACTTTTGAGGACAACCAAGCTTCCTGAGTATTACCCACAATGTGTCTCTCTTGACTATATCGAATGCCTTCGTCAGGTCCACGAAGACGACATAAGATTCACGTTCTGCTCAAGGCATTTCTCTTGGACTTGCCTTACTGCGAAGATCATGTCAACGGTGCTACTGTCCGGGCGAAAACCACATTGAGACTCAGGTAAGTTATCTTCTGACACTGCCGCGATAAGTTTTTTGAGAATGATGCCAGCAAGTATTTTGCCAGCTATGGAGAGTAAGGAGATTCATCTGTAGTTACTGCAGTCCGCATGTGTGCCATTATTCTTATAGAGGGTCACAATTGATGCGTCGCGGAGGTCGTCTGGCATCTACTCTTCCGTTCAGATGCTGATTAGTACATCATGGAATGCCTCTAGAGTCTGTTCACTGAGAGTCTTGTACACCTCCGCTGGGATACCATCCTTTCCAGGTGTACTGCCACAGCTCATTTGTTTAATGGCCGTCCTCAACTCCCCTAATTTTGGCGGAACATCCAGTTGATCGTGCATTGGCTGCTGAAGTATTTGGTCAAGAGAAATACGATATAATCTTACGGCATGTGTTCTGCTCGACTTGCTTTATTTAATCATGAGCTTCTCGAAATATGCTCGACGAATTTTCTTTAAACTTTTTCCGCTGTTAGAAAGGGGCCTTATGTCGATACTGTATAAGAGGCATTGAAATCAAAATCCTCTAAGTAAGGGTTCCATGAGAACAAACTATTGAAAAAGTTGATTAACATTGGCGTGTTTTTCATAGCTGGTACCCCTAAGGCGCCCCTTATTTCGCTGTTTCGTCTCCACGAAATTTGGCAGGACTTCCATCGTATGGAAGGATGGATTGTTATGCTAGGTTCTAATTGTACTTCAGTATAATTATATGGATGGATTGTTATGCTAGGTCCTAATCCTACTTCAGTATAATTATATGGATGGATTGTTATGCTAGGTCCTAATCCTACTTCAGTATAATTATGTGGATGGATTGTTATGCTAGGTCCTAATTGTACTTCAGTATAATTATTATGTCAGTAACAATGATACGTCTACGATATTTTGTTATTTTTGCTGTATACTCGTCTATGATATTTTTCAGTTGGGTCTGTAACAAACAGACTTGTTCGTATCTGTATTTGTTTACAAAATTTCGATCTGACGTTTGTCAAATCATATACTCTAAAGTATTAAGTAATCAATTGAGGTGTTTCAGCGACAAATTCCAGACACCACCAGTAAGACGCTGCGGTTAATTTTTTATCAGATGGTACGAATTATGTCGATCCACGTAATATTATTCGTCTTTAAAACACCGTATTTATCCTGAAAAATAACAACTTCATCCCGGTCAACTCCAGAGAGGTTCATAATATCAGTTAAGATCATCTCTGGTAGCGTACTTTGATAAATCAATATCATCTTGTTTCTTGTTGTCTTTGATAGAGGATCTTCCATAAATATCGACCGTTATACGATTAGCGATTATTTAAAACAGAATTCGTGTATGTATGTACAACTATATGAGGTGCATCCGAAGATTTTGAAATAGCAATGAGTACAGCAAGTGATTCACGGCCACATATTGGAGGATCATTTATTGTTTGTGTCGGTAATGTTGAATACCATACGGGAATACTTTGCATGTTGCTGACATATTGTAACAATTCCTTCGGTGGTGCCAGTCCATACGAATCAGAATAAATAATTCCACATGGATCAATCGCGTACGCAACCCAGTGAGTACCTGGACCAGAACTTCCATCGAGATTGATGATACCGGTTTCAACACGATTTGGTTGTTTTGGTAATTGATCGCGCATTAAAAACACCTCTAAAGTTTTTTATATTTAATCGTTCAGCAGCATCAAGTAAATCAAAATTGGACATGGGAAGTATCAATGATGTGTTCCGGGCAGTCTTAGACTTTTTGCGAACCATGAACGATGGGTTCCTGGCAGTCTTAGTCCTTCCCCCCTTTTTTTAGATAATTTTTCCTCGACTCCTTACGTGATTGTATCGCTGGTTTCGCTCGTTAAAGGGCTCGTTGTTGCAATGCTGGTGGTATCAATGTTCGTATTATTTCTTTTGCGCGTTGTTGTATGATTGGCGTTATTTGCCAAATGAATTCATCTTAGGGGAAGGAGTGCATCCACAAATAAACTCCTGACGAATTTCGTCATATGGTAAGAGCAAAATAAGAGGTGTCCGACGGGTACCGGGTGCGAAAAACACTTAAATATTCATAGATTGCATCAGTAGTTTGTACTAATGGAACCTCCACTTACATGATTTTGATTTAAACGCCTCTTGGACATCATCTAGCTTGGAACCCGTTCTAACAGCAGGAAAATACAGAGAAACATTGGTCCAGCTAAATTTGAGAAATTCGCGGCTAGATAATGGAGATCGAGTACAACACATACCGTAAGATTATATTCACGTTACATTGGGGACACTACGTTACCTTTTCGTTGAGTTTTGACATAGATACTTCTTTGATAATTTATATCTCGGGGATAGAGACCACTCACAGAGGACGTCCTGATGAATTTCATCGATAGGAAACAGCGAAACAAGGGGTGCCCTTTGGGTACCTGGTATGAAAAACACGCAAATGTTACTAGATGGTATCACTAGTTTGTACTGATTGTACTCCAACTTAGTGGATTTTAATTTCAGCGTCTCGCGGACAATATCTAAATAGGGACCCGTTCTTACTGTATGAAAGGTGTAAGGAAACTTCTTCGAGCCAATTTCGAGAAATTCGCAATAGGAGAAAAATGGTCGAGTACAACACATGCCGTTAGAAGATGACATCATACCTAATCAGTTAGGCCATTACATACCATCTTAGGAATTTTGACATGGACCAGTCTTTGATGTTTTATCTCTAGGGAGTAGATCCATCCACGATGGAGGTCCTGACGAATTTCGTCAAGGTGGAAACGACCAAATAAGGGGTGTCTGATGGGTAGCTGGTATGAAAACCACGCAAATGTTAGATTGTATCACTAGTTTGTACTGATTGTTCTCCAATTTAGATGTTTTTTATTTCAACTTCTCTCAGACATTATCTAGTTCGGGACCAGTTCTAACAGTAATCAAGGTTTGAATAAATTCGTGGAGCCAATTCGAGAAAATAGCGGCTAGATAAAGGAAGTCGAGCAGAACACATGCTGTAAGATTATATCTTACGTTGACATTTGGGCAATTGCGTAACCTTTTCTGTGAGTTTTGATATGGAATATTCTTTGATATTTTACTTCTAGGGGATAGCGACCACAAACGACGGAAGTTCTGATGTATTTCGTTGAGAGGAAACAGCGTAATAAAGGAAGCCCTATATGGGCCGTGTATGAAATACACGCAAATGTTAATAGATTGTATCACTAGTTTGTACTAAGAGTACTCCAACTTAGATGATTTTGATTTCAATGTCTCTTGGTCTGTATTTAAAAGGGGACCCGTTCCAACAGTAGGAAAAGTTTGAAGAAAATTAAAGTAGCCGATTTTGAGAAATTTTCGGCTAGATAGGCGAAGTCGAGGACAACGCTTTCCGTCAGAAGATGAGATCATACATATATTGTTGGGTCACTACGTCCCCTCTTAAGAGTTTTGACATGGACCTTTCTTTGATATTTGATCTCTAGGGGATAGAGTCCATCCACGAAGGGAATTCGTCACGAGATAGGAACGAAATAAGGGCCGAACGGTAAGTACCGGGTATGAAAAACACGTAAATGTTAATTGATTGTATCACTAGTTTGTACTGATTGTGCTATAACTTAGAGGATTTTGATATCAACGTCTCTTGGACAGTATTAAATTAACGACCCGTTCTAACAGTTAGAAAGTTTTGAGGAAAATTCGTCGAGCCGATTTCAAGAAATTAGCGGCTACATAAAAGAAGTCGAGCAGAACACATGCCTTAAGATTATATCGTACGTTTACTATTGGGCCATTATGTCACCTCTTTGTACTGTTTTGACATGGACCCTTCTTTGATATTCTATATGTAGGGGAGAGAGTTCACCTACGAAGGATATGTTGACGTTTTTCGTCGAGAGGAAACAGCGAAATAAATGGCGCCTTATGTGTCCCGGGATGAAAAACACGCAGATATTATTAGATTTTATCTATGGTTTTTACTGATTGTACTCCATATCAGAGGACTTTGATTTCAACATCTCCTGGACAGCGTCTAATTAGTGATCCGTTCTAAAAGTAGTAAAATTTAAAAGATATTTCGTAGAGCCAATTTCGAGAAATTCGCGACTAGATGAAGGAGGTCAAGTACAATGCATGCCGTAAGAAGATGATATCTGATGTATTCAGTTGGACTTTTACTTCCCGTCTTAAGAGCTTTGACATGGGCCCGTTATATGATAAGTTATCTCTAGGGGATAGAGTCCATCCACGATGGAAGTCCTGACGAATTTCATCGAGAGGAAACATGGAAATAAGATGCGTCCTATGGGTACTGGGTATGAAAAACGCCCTCTCAAATTGTAATATATTTATATCAATAGTTTGTACTAATTGAGTTTCTACTCAGAGGATTTTGATTTCAACGCCATTTTGACATTATCTAGTTAGGGACCCGTTCTTACAGTTCGAAAAATTTGAAGAAAATTAGTCGAATCCATTTCGAGGAATTCGCGGCTAAATGGAAGAAGTCGGGGACAATGTATACCATAAGAAGATTATATCTTAAGAACACAGCTGGACCATCACGTCCCCTCTTTAGAGTTTTGACATGGACCCTTCTATAATATTCTATTTCTAGGGGACAGAATACATCTACAAAGGAAGTCCTTACGAATTTCGTCAAGAGGAATCAGCGATGTAAGGAAGAGTAGGCTATACGAACCGGGTATGAAAAAGCGCGACAAGAAGCCAGAAATAAGACGGTATCCCGCTGGGGTAGAAATCTGTCGCACTCTAAAGCACCAGTCCTCAGAGACATTCAGCGGGGTCTCACTCCAAATACAATGACCTATACTAAAGAACCCGAGATAGCTAGATTCTGTGTAATGTAGCCCAGGGAGTTTCTGGTACAATAATTTGACCCAATCAAAATCCTACTTAGATGATTTTTATTTCAACGGTTCCTCGGCGGTTTTATAGGTAGTTATGTGTTCCATCGGTAGGCAAAGTTTGGAGAAAATTCGATGAGCTGATTTCGATACACTTGCGGATATACAAAGGGGGTCGGGTAAAACACATGCTGTAAGAATATTTTACATTATCTATACAGTTGGGAAATTATGTACCCCCTTTAAAGAGCTTTGACATGGACCATCCATTGATATTTTATCTCTAGGAGATAGAGTCCACTTACGAAATAAGTCCTGACGAATTTCGTGGAGAGGAAACAACGAAATCAGGGACGCCTTAAGGAGTACCGGCTATGAAAAACACAAAATTGATAATAAACTGTATCAATAGTTTGTACTCATGGAACCCTTATTTAGAGGACATTGATCTCAACTTCTCTTATACAATATCGAAATAAGTCCCCTTTCTAACAGCTGAAAAAGTTTAAAGAAAATTCGTCGAGACGATTTCGAGAAACTCGCGACTAGATAAAGGAAGTCGAGCAGAACACATGCTGTAAGATTATATCGTACGTTTAAATTTGGGCCATTACGTCCACTCTTTATACATGAATCCTTCAATGATATTTTATCTCTATGAGAGAGAATCCACCTACGACGGAAGTCCTGCCGAATGTTGTGGAGACGAAACAGCAAAATAAGGGGCGCCTTAGGGGGAAGCGGCTATAAAAAAAACTCTTATGTTTATATTTGGGCCGTTAAATCCACTCTTTATACAGTCTTGACCAAACGACTACGCCTGACCTTAGCAGGAGTGAAAACAAAAACTTCGTCAGAGAATTTTGGTCTACTGGCGGTCTCGGTGAACACAATAAGGTCATTCATGTTTATGGCGTCGTAATGACTTGTGCAATTCCATAGGTCATCATTTCTCACGTACTGGGCGAGGTTCGCCAGAGCACTTAGGAGGGAGGCGTCTGTGTCTCTGCGAACGTCTGAAGCTTTCCACAAGTATGGCTTACATGCAGTGATAGGACCTGTTTCAATTAACAGCTGCCCAAAAACAACACCGTCTACATCAGCACACCAGGCTTCAGTCGTTGTCGAGCGCAATTAGCATCGCAATCTGCCCGTCAGACATTTTCTGAACAGAGAGTAGTAGCCAACTCCACGGGCAAGTCAGAGGCACGCGACCATCCCCAAGAGCCAAAACTTTCCAATGGGTCACTCAGTTTTGCAAGTTGCCGAGGTTGGTTGAAAATGCCGACCTTTGTACACTTTGTCATGGCAGATGCGCCAGCTCGTCGCGCATGCAGACGCCGAAGAAGTGTTTTCTGAGCCGGAGTCGGTTAAAGTTGGAGAATGTGCTTGTCATCGCCCCAGGTCCTTGCATCCAACTCTGCGGTTGATGGAGTTTAGGGCCATCCCAGCTAAGGCGCCTAGAGGCAACCTTGAAGGTAGCTGACTGTGTCGCGTTCACCGTCGCCCTGGCAGCAATAGGCAAGGACGTGGGACGAGCAAGAAGGAGAATCGAGAAAGATACCGAATTCTCCGCGATCGAAGACGGCATGGAAAATTGCTTTGTAGGCCACCCGTATGCGCATGACCAGGGTGGCCCTCAACATTATTAGATGCTAGAGCTGGACCGCAGCCTGTCACCCCAGCCAACCTTCCAGGCTGCGAGTTTCTCCAATTGTTAGAGGGTGAGGACTTCAAAATGTCTTTTTGTAGGGCATCACATGTATGTATGTGCCATGGGTGGACATCAAATCTTTCTTTGCGGCGGAAGCTTGGAACACCGTCTTTAGTTCTCCACCGCAAGAGAAGGACTAAAGATGTGCTCTCCTTATCTTCTTTGTTATACGTAACATATATTGAGCTCCATATCTCTAGAAATCTCCCCCAGAAATTTTCAATAAATCTATCCAGTGATGGAACGGATCCATAGACATAGATTCTCCAAGAGGCGCTGTAATCAAACTTCTCGAAATACAGTATCTGTACCTACAAAAATATTGATACAATCGATAGCCATTGAACGTGTTTTATATATCCGATACCCAGAAACTGCCCCCCCCCCCATTTCACTGATTACTCTCACTTCGTCAAAATTTATTTCGTGGTTTCAACATATTACCAGACATTAAAACTCAAGAAGAGCCAACGTAAAACTCTTTATAGGGGTATTCAAGGGTCCTTTTGTATATATACGATTTAATCCTACACCTCCTTCGCAAACTTTTACTAAAATTTGCTAAAGGGCTGTAACGCTTCAATACTTGGTAGTCTCTCGGGGGCCGAGGAAGACATGTTGTGCAGTCTCATCGACGATGGACGCGTATGTGGATCCGGAGTCCAAATTCTGATGCACATAGGCGGTTGCAGGTGGGGAATGGGACACCGGTGGTTGGGGGTGGCTGGGACGCAGCTCTGTGACGTCACTCACGATCTGCAACAAGACGCTGGTTGCGGTCAGCCTCGAAGGTGGAACTGGCTTTTCTGGTCAGGGCTCGCCTGTGACTTCTGTCTGAGGCAGCGAGCTCGAGCTTATGGCGATGAAGGGCTGCCCATTTGATGTGCGTCTTGAGGTTGTCTATGTACCTCTTGTGAGGGAGGCCTTGGTTTCGGTTGCCCTGGATTAGCTTTCCAAAGAACAGCTGCTTTGGGATTTGTTTTGATCCATGCGGATAACATGGCTGGTCCAACGAAGCTGGGCCTGGATTAGTTTGGCTTCGATGCTTGTAGTGTTGGCTCTATCAAGGACTTCTTGGTGGGGGATTCGGTCCTGCCACTTGATCCTCATGATGGATCTGAAGGAGCGCTGGTGGAGTTGTTCGAACTGACTGATGTGCCTTCGGTATACAGCCCACGTTTCACAGCCATACAAGACAGACGTGAGGACAACTGCATTGTACACCTTCATCTTTGTTGACAGGCGTATGTCCTTGTGCTGCAAGACCTTGATTCGGAGTCGTCCGAGTGCTTGACTGGCTTTTTGGATCCTCGCAGTGATCTCTTTGTCTAGGGAGCCATCATTGGATATTGTGCTGCCTAGGTATTTGAAACTGTCGACATTCTTCAGCTGCGTATCGCCGATAGTGATGCAGGGTTGTGAAGAGACAGTATTTTGGGCGGGCTGGAAGAGGATTTCTGTCTTTCCTTGGCTAACTGTGAGTCCGAACAGATTGGAGGCTTCAGAGAACTTGTCCACAATTGTCTGTAGGTGAATCTCTTCATGGGCCATGAGGGTACAGTCATCTGCAAAGAGTGCTTCAGTGATGAGTCTTTCAAGCGTCTTGGCTTTTGTAACTAGGCTACGGAGATCAAACACTGATCCATCCAGGCTATATCTAATGTAGATACCAAGGTCAAGGTTACGGATGGTGTGGAGCAGTACCTACGTGAAGAAGAGGTTGAAGAGTACCGGAGCGAGTACACAGATCCCTGTTTGACACCGTTAGATATGGGGAATTTCTCAGAGGGTTCACAGACTGAGAGAATCTCTCCAGTCATGTCATCATGGAAGAGCCGGATGAGTTTGGTAAACTTTTGAGGACAACCAAGCTTCCTGAGTATTACCCACAATGTGTCTCTCTTGACTATATCGAATGCCTTCGTCAGGTCCACGAAGACGACATAAGATTCACGTTCTGCTCAAGGCATTTCTCTTGGACTTGCCTTACTGCGAAGATCATGTCAACGGTGCTACTGTCCGGGCGAAAACCACATTGAGACTCAGGTAGGTTATCTTCTGACACTGCCGCGATAAGTTTTTTGAGAATGATGCCAGCAAGTATTTTGCCAGCTATGGAGAGTAAGGAGATTCATCTGTAGTTACTGCAGTCCGCATGTGTGCCATTATTCTTATAGAGGGTCAAAATTGATGCGTCGCGGAGGTCGTCTGGCATCTACTCTTCCGTTCAGATGCTGATTAGTACATCATGGAATGCCTCTAGAGTCTGTTCACTGAGAGTCTTGTACACCTCCGCTGGGATACCATCCTTTCCAGGTGTACTGCCACAGCTCATTTGTTTAATGGCCGTCCTCAACTCCCCTAATTTTGGCGGAACATCCAGTTGATCGTGCATTGGCTGCTGAAGTATTTGGTCAAGAGAAATACGATATAATCTTACGGCATGTGTTCTGCTCGACTTGCTTTATTTAATCATGAGCTTCTCGAAATATGCTCGACGAATTTTCTTTAAACTTGTTCCGCTGTTAGAAAGGGGCCTTATGTCGATACTGTATAAGAGGCATTGAAATCAAAATCCTCTAAGTAAGGGTTCCATGAGAACAAACTATTGAAAAAGTTGATTAACATTGGCGTGTTTTTCATAGCCGGTACCCCTAAGGCGCCCCTTATTTCGCTGTTTCGTCTCCACGAAATTTGGCAGGACTTCCATCGTAGGTGGACTCTATCTCCTAGAAATAAAATATCAATGGAGGGTTCATGTATAAAGATTGGACGTGATGGCCCAAATGTAAACGTACGAGATAATCGTACGGCATGTGTTCTGCTCGACTTGCTTTATTTAGTCACGAGTTTCTCGAAATCGGCTCGACGAATTTTCTTTAAACTTTTTCCGCTGTTAGAAATGGGCCTTATGTCGATACTGTATAAGAGGCATTGAAATCAAAATTCTCTAAGTAAGGGTTCCATGAGAACAAACTATTGATACAGTTGATTCACATTTGCGCGTTTTTCATAGCTGGTACCCCTAAGGCGCCCTACACAACAATGTCACAAGTTGATGGTTCTCCTTATTTCATTTGCTTAAGGTACCGGTAATATTTCACGCCTTGAACATATTCAACTCAAACACCACATACTCGGAACTCTTTTACCTGCGCTACCTCAGGCCAGTCAAATCAATCTTTAAAGCCTCATTTCACTTGTAACCTTGAACCATATCTACCATCATATGAACAATACAAGCCCTGTCCAGACAACGGAACCGTCGGTTCTAAATTACTCTACTGTACAATTTACCAGTCACCCATCACAAATTCTGCATATTGACTCACATAATCTTTCGATACAGTTAGGTTTTAATATGACTACTCAGCTCCAGGTACACTTATGAGACTCTGACCTGTACTCACTATAAAATTAAACCATGCCATCCTGGAATCTCAACAAAACTGCAATCTGTGACGTTTGCCCCTAGCAATTGGCTAATTAGTCGGGCTGAGGACACCGACTTCCCAAAATCAAAGAAGTAATCACGAAAATCTATGAAACCCTTAAAATGGAGAGCTATATGCAAATGGCGGATACTCCAAAATTTATTACAGTATCAAAGATGGGTCAAGTAAAACCTGTGTATTGTTGGGACTTATTAGCCCAAATGTAAACGTAATATAATGTCTTACGTCGTGTGTTGTGCTCGACTAACTTTATCTAGCCAGGAATTTATCGAAATTGGCTGGACGTGTTTTCTTCCACTGTTTCCTACTGTTATTTAGATAATATCCAAGAGGCGTTGTAATAAAAATCCTCTTAGTAGAGGTTCAATTAGTGCACAATTTTGATACAATCTATAACATTTTAGTGTTGTTCATACCCGGTACCCATCGTTGTTACTTATCGACGTTATTCGTCAGGACTTCCTTCGTGGGTGGACTCTATCGCACAGAGATAAAATATCAGAGAAGGTCCATTGTCAGAACTCATTAAAGAGGATACATAGAGGCCCATCTATATACGTAAGGTATAATCTTCTGATCACATGTATTGTGCCCAGCCTCTTTCATCTAACCGCGAATTCGTCGAAATCGTCTCGACTATTTTTCTTCTAACGTTTCCTACTGTTGGAATCGGTTACTCTGTACGGACTTTCAAACAGGGGTTGAAATCAAAATTCTCTGAGTTAGGGTTCAAGCATCGCAAAGTGTGGCTGCAATCTGTTAACTAGATATTGCCCAAGAGGCGTTGAAATCAATATCTTCTGGTTAGGGGTTCAATAATTACAATCTTTTCAATCGATCCAAAATTGTGCGTCTTTTTCATACCCGGTACTCGTTGGCTGTCCCTTTTTTCGCTGATTCCTCTCGATGAGATTCGTCAGGACTTCTTTCGTGGCTCGACACTATCCCCAAGAGATACAATATCAGAGAAAGGTCCATGTCAAAACTCGTTAAAGAGAAGAGATATTGGCCCACCTGTATAAGTAAGATATACTCTCACCTCCTCCCTTTATGTAGCCCCAATTTCTGGAAATCGGTTAAACGAACTTTTTTTTAATGACTTTGGCTTCTGTTGGAACGGATTCCTGAATAGAAACTGGCCATCAGACATTGCAATCAACATCGTTTAGGTACAGGTTTAATTCGTACTAAGGATTCATAAATTTAATCCACACTGAGCATGTTTCATACACCTACCCGTATCCTCGTTTACCCATTTCCAAGGACATCAAGACAACAGTCGATGTCAACTGAAGGCTTCCCAAAGCCGTAGATACTTGAAATAATTTTTCTCTAAGCACATTATGAACACAAAAGAGAAATCTCCAATTTCACACTTGTATGCTTTTTTGTGGTTTCACGTCTACTTGAGTCATTAATAAGCTTTTCGAATCCGAAAACTATTAGTTCGCGCCATGCACAGCATGACGCGACCCAAACACCTAACACAACTAATTAATCGTATCTCAAATTACTAATTATGAATACCCACCAATATCCTAACACCTTCCTACACATAGTCCGGGATTTGTCTCCAGTCAGCTTTATATAGCTGGCACCAAAGAACACTCGTATTTCTCTAAGTGGGTTAGAATAACACCAATGCATACCCTGAAGGGCTTTTAATCATCAGTAAGTAAGTTATAACCAATTACTTATTGAACTGTGAATAAAGAATGAATAGCCAAATGGATTTTAATAACGAATAAGTAACCAAATGTATGTAGAAATAGTTGAATCGGGAATAAGTAACTGGTTTCTTATTCCTTATTCAATCGGTAACTGGTTACTTATTCTTTATTCAATCGGGAATAAGGAATAAGGAATAAGTAACCAACTTGATGTCAATAGGCCCTTGTCAGTTCAGTACCATATGACAGAATAAATATGAGACAGGAAATAGGTTAATGTAAGGTTGTTAATAGTGCAAATTCTCCAATGTTATCATCACAATTTCCTTTTTTCTTCATCTTCTTACTGTTTTTTCTTGCTCTACATCTTATTATTATTGCTGTTTAATTAATATTATTATTATTAGTAGTAGTAGTAGTAGTAGTAGTAGTAGTAGTAGAGTTGTTATAGTTAAAGGTTGGTTCCTAGTTTATTCTTTCAGACCATACATAGGAAATGAAGTTTTAGAAAAAAGTATTATTAATACCAAGATATTGAAACATCATTGTCACTTACATTCCATCTTTTCAATGCGAAATCAGAAAATATTTTTAACCTTTACCTATTTCAAAATAATGTCACCATATCAAAGCACTTAATTTCATCAGTATTTTAACTTTCATATCGGATCCCAATTCAGACATTTTGCACTTTCATAACGTATCAAAAATATGGGTATTATATGTGCTTTGATAACGTATCAAAATTATACTTCCAAACGTATCACAAATTTAGGTCTTATTTGAAATTTCACAACGTGTTATAAATCGAGGTCAAGTTTGTTCTTGGATAAAGTATCATAAATAATGTCTTGTAGTTTGGTAACGTACCACAATTCACGGTCTTAATTGTACTTTCAAAATGTATCATAAGTTGAGGTCTTATTTGTACTTCTAACTATTCACAATTTGAAGTCGTATTGTTACACTGAGGTCTTATTTTTCTTTTCATAATGTACCATAAATCGAGGTCTTATTTGTACTTTCATAATGTACCGTAAATCGAGGTCTTATTTGTACTTTCATAATTTATAATATCGAGGTCTCAGTATATAGGAATAATAATAAGAACCAAGCTCTAGCTTTGACTGGCTTTCCGCTGTACCATTCATGGGAGGAGGGGGGTCTCTTGGCTATCAGGATCGTTGATGGTGAGTCAAAAAGTCAGATTAGTGATGACTGTCAGTTTTATTGTCAGATTGGTCGGTGTCTAATGTCAGTTTTATCGTCACATTAGCCGGTGTCCATTGTCAGTTTTATAGTCAGATTAGTCGGTGTCTAATGTCAGTTTTATCGTCGATTAATCGGTGTCTAATGTCGGTTTTGTTGTCCGATTAGTCGGTGTCTATTGTCAGTGTTATCGTCAGATTAATCAGTGATGAATGTCAGTTTTATTATCAGATTAGTTAGTGATGAATGTCAGTTTTATTGTCAGATTAGTAAGTGTCTAATGTCAGTTTTATCGTCATATTAGTAAGTGTCTAATGTCAGTTGTATCGTCAGATTAGGTAGTGTCTATAGTCATTTTTATCGTCCGATTAGTCAGTGATAAATGTCAATTTTATTGTCAGATTAGTAAGTGTCTAATGTCAGTTTTATCGTCATATTAGTAAGTGTCTAATGTCAGTTTTATCGTCAGATTAGGTAGTGTCTATAGTCATTTTTATCGTCCGATTAGTCAGTGATAAATGTCAGTTTTATCGTCAGATTAGTTAGTGATGAATGTCAGTTTTATCGTCAGATTAGTCGATGTCTAACGTCCGTTTTATCGTCAGATCAGTCAGTGATAATGTCAGTTTTATTGTCAGATTAGTAAGTGTCTAATGTCAATTTAATTGTCAGAATAGTCAGTGTCATCAGTTTCATTGTCTTCAATGGTGAATACAGATCCAATGACTTTCATGCCTCTGCTCTGTGTGATTTCCAACCGAAACTTGGTGTCAAACACCCCACACCCTTAGTCTGTCTCATCGAAGACAACTATAGGAATCCATATGTGCACCATAACGTCCATCCATAAAAAGTCCTTATCGGGACATATTTCTCGGCCTAAATCCTACATTTATTAAAGTAGTTGTTGCATAAATACTTCAAATTACAAGTAGTTCAAAATTTCATTTTTTGCTTTTAAACTAAGAGATCAGCAGTGAAAAAGTATCGATATGTTACAATACTGTTGTAAAATATCGATATTTTACAACATTGTTATAAAGTAACAACATTTTATAATGCCGTTATAAAGTATCATTGTTTTATAATACTGTAACAAAATATAGATATTTTAAAATTTCGATATTTGCTATACTGCTATAAAGTTCCATATTTGACAATACTGTTATAAGATTAGATGTTTTATATTATTGTTATTATTATCGATATTTACTATACTTTTATAAAGAATCGATAATTTAAATACTGTTTATGGTCCACTATCTAATATACTTTATCTGATATGTTTCGTATTATAAATATCGATATTTAACAATATTGTTTATTGCACATTTCATATTAGACTTTATCTGACATGAAGCTAGAGGCCTAATGTACAGAATAGACATTCTGTTTTGCTCTGTTATCTTCAGTCCTAATTCTACTTCAGTATAATTATATGGATGGATTGTTATGCTAGGTCCTAATTGTACTTCAGTATAATGATATGGATGGATTGTTATGATAGGT
>JAECUM010014770.1:0-58189 GCA_016617855.1 Megalonaias nervosa
AAAGAATACACTATGTGTTTGATAAAAGACAGCCAGAGTTCACTAGAATTAAAGCAGCCCAACTGTCTGTTCAAACGGATTTTGATAGCTATGATGAAGGATAAAGCGTAATGTCATAGAAGTATTACCTTTTCGATATCAGCACAATACGTATTGTTTTTATATAGCTTTACATGCACTGACACCTGCTAACATAGACCTGCGCAATAGAAATAATGCCTACCACATCACGTGGTTATTGTATGGTTATAATAAATCAAGACTGACTAATTTCTCCAAGTATTCATACCAGCGGGATCCAGAGCTCGGTGATAACGACAAAAGAGCTACAATCAGGTTTGTTAAGTTGCTCGTAAAACTCTTTAATACCTTTAGGAAGTTATCATATTTCATTTTTTTCTCCACACTATCGCAAGTGTCACTTAAGTTAGAATAGGACAAGACTGTGCAGCGTAATCATAGTAAATAGGAACACACTTATTGTGCAGTATGTAGGTACGAGTAAGTCCCCTTTATAATTATTCCATTTACGTCTAAAATAAATATGATGTGGTATGATACATAGCAATTCTCAATGATTGATACAACTAAAATGTCTGGGCAATTTTGAAGAATAAATAGGAAAAATGGTCCATATTTATCATACTCTATTTACCGGTTACCTCTAGCAATCAACGTCAAATAAAATTAGGCATTTTAATATTTCAAGATCTATACATATTATTACCCTTTCTGTCTCACTCTTGAATGAAAAATTATATATCCAATTCCTAAAATATTTTCATTTGTCTTGGAAAACATAATATAACATATGATTTACCTGTTAATAATGACATACACATAACTGGTTGTCATTTACATAAAAAAGCTGGAAACGGATGCTAAAAATCATGTGTTTTCTTACGATTCATTACTTCGCTATTATTGTCTTAAGACGACAGAGAGCTTCTTCGCTACATTTTGGATTGCATTTTTGCCATAAAAGCAATAATTCAAGACACTTTAATTTGTCATAACAAGAAACGGCTCTATGGAAACATTGTATCGCTGAAGCACATTGACTAATACAACAGTTGTTAAGAACATACGTCGAAGAAGAACAAAATATAGAATGCAAATATTAAATTTTGGAATCAAACACCTTTTAAGTGATTGTATGCATATTACGAAAGACTTGTCTTACATGTGCATCAAACGAAAAGAAAACACATAACTAAGACATATTTAAACACAAATTTTCATGTTGGTATGTGGGTGCATGTGTGTATCCAAGCATTATATATTAAAAGCCTGTGGAATGAACCTTTGATAGGGAATCTATACCCCAAATCAGTCCAGATATAGCTGTGTTGAGATTATACGAAGAGCTCATTTTATCTGAGCACTAGGTTAGGAACAGGTAAGAGGTGCCAAAGATTTCCGCAGCAATGTATACTCATTAATATGTGAAGAATGTGGCGATTGTTCTAATTACGAACATTTAAATAAAGTAAGCCAAGATAAACACCATGTATCCCGTGTTCATCGTATTTAATAAATTACACACACATACCCTTTCGACCATATCTCTTCCATCTACTTCGAACAAACATCACAACAAAACGCTTATACTTGTTTATGAGTATTAATATTTAGAAGTTGGTTCACAGTTAATCTACTTTCGTTTTGCAGAAGTGCTTTTCTGTAGCGTATAAGCAAACGGGATATGCACTAAGCACAAACTTATTACTTAATATTCATATAGATACACATGCCAATAAGAATATTTCACGTTAAATGTTTTCCCCAGCCTTTTTGTGACATAATTTAAATGGGACAAATTATAAAATCCAATTGTGAAATACGTTTGCATGCATTATCGCCCTTTTTAATGAGAAAACCAATCTGTTAGAAATAACAATTCTGAGTGAAATCAAAACATTTATATCACAAACAATGCTTACAATATCAGCCTATTAACTGGATAATTAAATCAACGGCAATATTCCTTTTAAATCTAGATAGATAATCCGAATTGATGCACTTTCGAAAAGCAATAATTTCAGTAGGAGGAATGTTGTCCCCAAATTTTTCATGTTCGTGATTACGACCTAGAAAACCTACGGTTTGTTTCCATTCAGTTATTACATGACCTCCCCAATTTAAATAACGGTGGTTATGAAACGAATATAGCATCTAGAGTTTACGATATGCCCATTGGTTGCCAATGACGTTTATCACTGTAGTGGACTATTTACAGAAATTGGACATGTTATGTATGTACATATCTTCCTCTTTTCCTATTATTATTATTATTACTATTATTATTATTATTATTATAATTATTGCCATTATTTTCATCTGCAACATAAAAATAAAGAGAAGCAAGCTGTATATTCAATATCGAACTCTAAAAGCAATCGGATATGTCATTTAGTTATATTTGTAGCATTTGTGGCTGTGGATTTCAAACAACATGATTGATGCGTTGAGAGGGAATTGCAAAGTTTGGTTGCATTATCAACTTGTCTCATTTTAAGTCGTTAAATTGCCATATTATTTATAACACATGCGACCATCTGAGTCTTTAAAGATTATTCCTCTTGCACACTTTTAGCAGATCGAATCAGAACGAGATTGTTAATTGTATATATCTTAAGTCAAAACAATTGTTTAAAATCAAAACCTCCAATAAATAAATGTTTAAAATTCTTCGCGTATCAAGATTAGTATTACTTTCTTTTTATAATTTTAGATATTGTTCATTCTAACATGTTACAGAGTCAAAGCTCTTAGTAAGCAATCTCAATTAGAAAAGTCTCATAGATACCGAAGAATGAAAGATGGCTTCGTTATAATGGAAAAGGTCAGCGATAGAGTAATATATTTGAGCAATAATATCAGAAAAAAGCAAAGGGTCAAAAATTTATAAAGGATCTGATTAAAATAAATTGGAAAAAACAATTAAGACATGAATAGGTAGTTTAAAGTAAGGGTGCTGAAGATATATATATATATATATACTTATATATATATATATATATATATATATATAACTGCTATATATATATATATATATATATATATATATATATATATATATATATATATATTGTGAGTATGTGTTTGTGAGATACTAGTATTGATTCGAAATAGTAACTTCAGTGCTATTCGCCGAATTGTTGCGTATGGGGACTTAAAAAGAAACAAACGATATCTGCTAATTTTATCTCTGTATGTATTTACCATATATTATTTCTTTAGATATAAATCAGAGCGGTCCAAAAGACTGTTACAGGATCCTTTAGCGGTTTCATTGCAAACATGAGGAACCTTTGTCTTATCTTCATCGCATGCTTCATGTTGGAAGACTGTGTGTCAGGTAGGAACACTAAAGTGGAACGCTTTCAACGTCATGAGTACGGAGTCATGGTTAATGAAGTGTCTATGGGCACTAAAGGCAGGTCCATAAAAAGTTTCCTCCGACAATAAATGAAATAATGCGCAGTTTGTTTTCGGTTTGGAGTGGGCGTGGTTTACGCTTATTTAAAAATTTACCATTTAATAATTTCAAAAATTGTTGATGGCAATCCTACAGAAACGCACGTTTACCATAAAAAAATGGCTGTACCGCTATTATGACATTATACCATCAGTGTATAAAGTAAATGTTTACTAGATTGTAATATAAATCAAAGGTCAAAAAGCTGTACCATTACATGTAAGACACACAGATAGATTACATTCATATTTATATCTTAAGTAAGAAAGATAACTCACATAGTACTATAACTTTCTGAAACAATCTTCATTTGCATAATATATATATATATATATATATATATATATATATATATATATATATATATATATATATATATAGTGTAAAATGACACGAACATTTTATTAAATAAAGTCATTTAATACATTCGTTTTGTGTTAGTAATAGGCTATGATCGTTTCAAACAAGATGTCTACAAATGAAACCTCGAGAAGCCGAAGACGCTTCTGCAACTCAGGGTGTAACTAGTATATGTATACTCTCAACAACCATACGGGTAAAATTACAGCCAGTGACGCCTAATTTGCTGCCTTCAGAAACATTGTTAGTGCGTTACATGTAAATGTAACATGCTGTCGAACAGGTAGAAAATTCAGCCAGTTGTTCACTATGATCCATATGACAGTATGAGACATGTTTTGGAGTCGCCATACAAATGGTTTCACTCATTTGAGGAATGTAATCGACAGCTTCACAAAGTAATGTGGTACTTTTGTGTTTTAATTAACGATTGTAACAGTGATAAAAGAAGGGATGAATTTGTTTTTAAAAAAATTTCATACGCGGTCAATGTGGAAGTTTATGCTTGCTGCCTTAGCTTCGACTTAAGAGTGATATGATGTGCCTTCCTTATATTTACTGCCCGTACAAATACTTTTGTTTATATTGTTTATGTTTTCATAATGTACTATTTTTGACTTGTCCTGCACGCTCTGCTCATAATATGTTTATTTTGTTTTTCTCACATTCATAGATTTAAATCACAAACTGTATTGAACTTTCATAAGATTAGTCCTTCAATACAGGTACACATCTCTATACTGCCGAAGAAACGCTTTTCATGAACGTTTCTCCGAAGGTGTCTATTTGCACTGCCTTGCAACCTTGAGTATACTAGCTGGGTTACATAAACTATACGCAGAAGACGCAGATGTCGATGATACTTTGTAATGACATAAGGCATGCTGGACCAAGACAGCTCATGGTTATTTCGACATTTGAAGTCACTAATAAACATATCTACGGTACGTAATGTACCATTTTTCTCGGACAGCACACACCAACATTAATATTTACACTTCCAGTTCATTACATTGTTAGTACGTAGAGCTCCTCTTCTGCATTGTGTTCTTCCACACTGTCATCACAAATGTTTGTTAGAAATGGTGCCATGTTACAATTCACCTATTAACATATGAATAATTTTTGCTAGATGTTACATTGCATGACACACTCTTTCATCATTACACTTAAACCGTAAATTTACTATTTTTTCCCTTACGGAATTTTTCTTTTCACAGACTCTGATTTGTAGTTTCATTTTTCTTGATTAGATTGGCTTTTGTCATGTACAATTAAGGGGAACAAATATTATCTTCTCAAAATAACTTTAGTTCCCCCCCCCCTTCTTCTTCTGCTATAAACTGGACCTAGGAAGGTCGCCTAGAGCTACAGACACATTTCATGCATATTTAAAACTGTGTCCCTGTGTCAGTAAAAGACGACAGAATAATTTTTGCTTTCTTTGATTATTAATAATAAGCCAAATGAAGCCATTAACGCACTTGTTTTTGACTGCTGTAGCTAGGATTTATAAACGTTACTAGGAAGACCGTGCACACTTCAAGAATAAATAGTCCAATAATTAGAGAGCTTTGTTTTCTTAAAGAATATGAAAGGTGAATTTGGCCACGAATATGTTTCAAACGTATGTTAAATACCAATGCAAATATATTGCAACCAGATACAGTGTCAGATATTGATTAAGTTATAAAGGATAGCTCTTAATGGGCTCAATAATTCTAGGGCGGATAAAAGCTGCCATCAGAATAGGATTCATTTATATTATATTTATATCAAGACAAACGTTTGAAATGGTATGAAATGTAATAGAACAATATACAAGCCGGGATCAAAGATTCAGCACCTTACTGATATTAAAGCAATAATTACAGCCACATATCGTCATTGTTACGTGTAGGTTCGTACAAAAGTAACAAAAGAAAAGAATGAAAGGCAACAAGCTTTGTATATTTAAGCAGAATATTTTATTTCCCTAGAAAACAATGTAAAAATAGGAAATAGGACTTACAGTTTGTGAATATAATCCAAAAATTAATCCTAGAATTGAAGAATACAAGTCCTATCACTAAACAGTTCTAATTGAATCCAGGTTCGAATTCCGACGACGTTCCAAGATGGAGGACGATGACTTCAAACGAAGTAGTTGTTCGAAAAGTCAACAGTTCCTCGTTGAATCACAACTTATAATGTTCTAATTTAGAAATCCAGAATAAATTTCCAATAAATGTCTTTGTCCAAGAATTTTTATGAAGAAAAGCACTTGTAGGTTTTCTAGAGTGAATAAATTACTTTATATAAAAACAATCAACTCAAACGGCAACACCACAGAATACCTCTGTACACCAAAGGTATTTTTATACGCTGACTAAATCTACTAGAAAATGTCTGTTTTAACCCATGATTTTAGACCACATGATGGCACACGTGACGGAGTTACGTGACCACTAATTTGAACAGCGCAGTAAAAATATATGCCAATTATCACGTAGGTAAGAATAGCCCTATTTAAAAATCAACTTCTTACGCTGGAAATGAATTTAAAAATAAAGCTGTTTACACATAGCCGACTCGTGGGCCGAACATGACCTTGATAATGACCAATAATTTTCGTTCAGTGTTTATGAACTTCCGAACCAAGGTGAGCTAAAAATATAATGAAGCAATACTTTTTGCGTTCTAATTAGGTCAAAACAGAACACCGAATTTTCCGAAAAAATATCATATCCTGTGAAAATTATCATTACAATAAAATATAATGAAACAAAGACAAAAAATGAATTTAAAACTAACACAGCAAGTAATTAAATTACATATTCGTAACACAAGTGAAACTGAGGACCTACGTTCAATGTTTATTCTTTAATTAGTTTTGCTCAAAGAGTTTCTCTCATGTGTCTATGATTACGGAAACAAAATCACATGTTCTCATGGCTAATAAGCTCACAGGGAAATTCAAGTTTTGAATTGCAATGCCTTACTAGCCTTATTATTAAACACTAGGTTGAAACTATTTTTATCTCAAGTTTGGGAGTTTGATATGGTGTTTTATAAACTACTTCGATGGTACGATTCTTTGATATCTGAAGATTCGGACACTCAGCTTTTTAACAAAGATGTATCCGAGTCGTGACGTAAAACACAAGCAATGATCCTTCCACTGACATCAGTTCCATTTTATACCTCTGGTGGCACATTATAGCAAAAACGAGATTCAAACCATTGAGATCACTTACAATATTTGACTTCGCGCTTAGACTGATAAGCGCAGATCCTGCAAGTCCCAAATCAGCTGTAATGAATACCTTGAATTGCGATCTACATCTCCTATTGATAGAAAACGTATATAGTGAATAGAGACACCAATTCAGCCAGATTCGAGGTGCTAATGATTGTGCAAACTGATCGTTTCAGTTTGATTACAAGACTGAACATTAGTACTTTATTAACGTAGATGCAATACCAACTTAGTAACCCACTTCAGCACGAGGTTTCCAACACTGCGCCATATAGGCGTATTTCTAACACCGTGAAACTGTTTTCGTTTTAACCTACACTCCATTCAAAGGCCTACTAAGAAATCTGCTCGTGTTAGTATAGTTATATCCAAAAGTTGATTCTGCAAACCAAAAGAACTGCAGAATCAATTCTGACAATAATTTGTTTACTGGTTGGTTTAGTTACAATCTCGCGATTAGTTCGTGCTGAATATGCCCGAGTAACATCTGTATGATGTGTAAGATATTTGAATACGCCGGAGCAAATCGATCAGTGAATTTAGATACTACATGGGATATGCTGAATGGCTGACATGCTTATATTTTAACTGCACTACCCAAATGTTTACCTTCGGTTCCTACCTGTACATGTACATTATTAACAGTCACAGTCAGACAATTGTTTTATTTACATTTCGGAGTCTCACCTATTAAATGCATCCATATAAATATATCAACTCTTTCATACAGAATCACTAAAGTTCTAAATAAAACAATTACAGATCTAACAGAACATTTTACGACTGTTTCTTGACCATTTTAATTTGTGATATGGCTCCAGAGTGCAGTTGTGCGCTTGCTAGATGATCACCCATTTTTGCATTTTTCAATAAGGATAGATATAACTGAACCTTTAAAATTCACATTTTAAATCAGAATCACTAGACCAGAAAGGTTATGGAGGCTATTTTTCTCCGAAGGACAATACCGAAGGTTGACTTGATGTATTTTATAGTTCTCGAAAAACTGAATGCGTAATCAGACTCTACAAGTAATGCAGTCTCCTCTGCTGTGGGTTTAACAATACATGGTATATATTCCATTCAGGTTTTGTCACCTGGTCAGACTAACGGTTTCTACTTTCGCATAGAACATTATACTAGGCAATGTTGCTCATGATTGCATGAAAAATAAATATTTTACTAGAATATCTGGTTTAGCATTTTTTAAAAAATTTCTAAGGGTCTACAACATGATTCTAATATACAATGTTATTCAGTTGCAATATTTTTAATATGTGCGCCTATCCGTGCAAAACCATACTGAACAAAACAACTGATTCTGTACCATAATAAATTTGAAAGTTTACACAAATAAATGATTGTATTGTGCATTTTATTTAAGGGAATCTGTACAATGGCCTTACTATGATACTGTTTGAATATTAGGATGATGCTATACGGGTAACTTTGCAGTGTTAGCAACTGATATCCTTTGCTCTAAGCGTTCAATATTGGATCTCATGAAGCTAACTACTTCGTAAGAGCGATTTTGTATATCATCAAGAACCGCCTAGCTGTCTATTGAAGGTTACTTCATATTACAAATCAAAAATAAGAATAAGATCAGTGTTTAGAAAATATTCAAATCTGGGTATTGTATACAAGTCAGAATTGCTATAGGAACGTTGCTGCTCTAAGCAAATAAAGCCGCGTGACAGGATATTATCAACAGCAGAAACCAAGAATATTCTTAATTAATCGCAAAGTCTATCACGTAATTTGTATAAAGGTCTACTGCTAAATTAAGCATGTCATTTCGGCAGTAAATGTTGCAGTCTCATATAGCTGCCACAAGTGACATATCAATAAATACGAGGAGTGCAATATGGTAATTTTTATTATAAAGTCATGGGTTAAATGTTAAATATAGCTACATTAGAACTAAATTATTTTGAAATAAGTGAAGTCAAATAAATGAAAATAAAAATTCAAGAGTGAATGCTCCAAGGTGTACGCATAGCTTGTTTACATCCGTTAATTGCACTTTTACTCACTTACCAAATCTAACTTACAAATAGGATTCTTGTTATGACTATCATTTAAAGATGACACTTCCATCGGAGATTACTGAAGACGAATACATGTATAGAGGAATTTTAGGAATTGAAAACGATTTTATTTAAACATGTAACAAATTGCAAGAATGAGATTGACATGGGAAACATCGCATTAGAGACTGGATGGATAAAGCATTCTCGGCACAAGCTTTTGTGCCAATTACTAAACCTTAGAAAAGGTAAATTATATATCATTTATCTGGATGATATAACCTCAGGATAGCTAGTTGAAATTATACAGATCTCGGTTAGATATTTGAAGCTGGCTAGATATATTTCATCTTATAAACTGTACGTTTCTTGCTGTAAATAAAATTTTAAATTTTAGGTTTTATTTTCTAAACTTCAGACCGGGTGGTTTGATATTGAAATTGGTGGTGAACGGTTGGTGGTTGCTTTTGGAAACAGAAAATTTAGGTTATATATGGCTGCTCCAGGAAGTATACGATTTAAGTAAAAGTTTCCCGTGGGTGGCAAAGTGTTTATTTTAACAGATTAATTTTGTCTCCTTCATAGTTTTTGAACAGTAAAACTAATGTTTCTATTTGTGGTTACGTTCATGCGAGACAGAAATAATAACACCTATACTTTTAATATATTTATCGTTTTAATTATATCCTCCTGGTTTTGCAAGTACGGTGATGGTCAGTAGTTATATATGATTTCACATCGCCATTATTTTCCCTGAATGTTTTCATATGCCATTTCATTTAATTAAATATATAAGCATGAATGAAAACAGCAAAAGTATAGAGATAGGATGAATTATACTTTGAAGTCACATCCACAATCACATCCCACGACCAGCATCCATTAAATTTGCTGATATTGATATGAATAGGAAAAGTGATCACCGTTTAATTTATTGAATGAATTTCAGTGATGTTCATGCCTCTGTTAACACATGAATAGGGCCTACTTCTTACTTAATAGTCTACTTCAGGAAAAGAGTATTAAAACAAAAAGGATGGAAAAAGTAGTTTTTCCTAGCTTTTTTTTCCCAACGTGAACTTGATCATATCACATTGACCTAGCGTAGTGCCAAAACCTGGTAGTCATACGTGCATCGTGTTTACCGATGCACGGCACATAGTTGCAGATAGGAAAATATAACATAAGGTTCATTTTGGTTGCAGGTGTCCCATATTTCTCTGCCTATAATCCAAGCTAGTTGTATATTCATATTGTAGACATGCAACTGTATATTTAGATACATAGGTAAATATACAGTGGGATGTCATTTTAAGCACGTTTTACTGTCTAACGTACTGAAGAAATAACGTTTGCTCTTCATTTGATATTGTTAAAGATTAGTCAACTAATTTCTTTCTTTTTGTCTGTAGGTATAGAAATTCGTCTCACCAGTCCGATTGGCGTTTCAAGTGGGAATAGTCTTGCTTATGGATATGTAGAGGTGTTTAACAATGGTATTTGGAGCCCTATTTGTGGTAATAACTGGCAACAAACTGGATCACAAGTACTTTGCAGGATGCTGGGATATAGGTGAGGAGCTTCAATATTTAACTTGCTCAATAAAATACAAATACATGTGCGTGTGTCTTTATTAAATCAAAACATTCGCTAAGAATAACCAATTAACCGCACTTAAATCGTTGATAAATATCTTGATCAAAACTTAGAAAAACAATTTACACCAAGGCGACCGCTTCCTTAATTCTATCATTGTTCAACCGCTCATTCAGAAATATAGAATCAGCTATGTTCCTTGATGCCGCATGTCTCATTTACTTATCCAATAATTAAATCAGTCAATTTAAGTTACATTGTAACCCATATAGAAATCTGCTGGCATGTTATTTTATCACAACAACAATATAGTTGTAGGAGATCTGGAAACAATCATTGTTTGTATATTTTCAAAGCCCGTGTGGAGTAACGGGGACGTTCGATAATCAAAATTGAAAATGCGTAGACCAGCACTAACAAATAAGGGGCATTTTGAAACTCGTTGAAATTACTAGACCACTCTGACTATGAAGATGGCATACTGAAACACTAAATAGATAAATTATAAATAACGCCACAAAACTAAATTGAATTATTTTTTAGAAAGGCGAGCAAAGCATGAACGCATCATTGGTGGTATCATGATATAATGTGGATTTATTTACAGGTGGAGATAGGATAAAATTGTGTTCAATGCTAGCTGTGTAAAAAATAATATAAAAGAGAAATAAACAGAAACTTAATAAACGATATAAACAAAAATGGTATGGCAATTGTACTCGTCTCATTGCATAGAAAGGCAAGAAATGACATTACTGAAGAAATGAAATGAGACAACATTCAAGACTATAAATTTGGTTCCAAGAACATCTTACAAAAGCTAAAATGAGATACATTGTAAAATATGTAAAAGAATTAAGCTTGTCTATGAGATCGAGAACAAGTTAAAAGGTGATATTTTTGATGCAATTATAAAGACAGTTAAATCATTTTAGTAAAAGAAAGAATTGCAGCTTGCCAAACGTATTATCATGAACACATTTTTCTTGGACATCATTTATGCTGTAAACAATTTTAACGCATCTGTCAAATCTTCAGTAACAAAACAATTTCTCCAAAATTATAAATAAACTGCTTATATTTGAGAATGTTTATCACCACAACGATGAAGTAAAATACAGCAAAATCCTTAAAGATATGTGAATATGAAGATTTTATAGATCCAATTCCATTAGAATTTTCATTTGGCATCCAGTAGAAATTTATATTAAGCTAGAGACATAAAAAGATAGTCCAACTCATAATTTCTGTCTCTCACTAACCAACATTAAGTTTTATTTCATCCAAATCTCTGCAAAAGCAAGTCGAATGTGATCTAGGTACTGGAGTATGTTGGGTCCGTTAAAATAAATACAAGCGTTCAAGACGCATTCTCGAATACGGTAAAACGATGCTTGAATCAGATAAAGCCTGCTGACTGTTTTAAAAAATGTATCAGTGTATCTGATATAATCCCCTGTATGTGGCACAATAATCTTTAAAACGATTTCACCGGCTAACAGTTTCAGAATATCCTACCTCCATGGTGTTTACTTCGCAATATAGTGGTTATAGTATGACTTATTCTGTTTGCAGCACCAGTTCCCATTATATAAGCACCCAATACATCGCAAGTATATATAATATCAGCTGTACTGGAAGCGAAACATCACTTGCAGAATGTGTGAGTGCTGTTGGTTATCAAAACTTTCCCTACTCTGGCTTGACACTGGCTTATGTTCGCTGTGGTACGTAAATTATGTTTCCAAATTTAAGTAAGGCACGATGCAATTTTAATTTCAATTATATAGACGTCTTTCCATAATTTCACAATAAACAATTCTAACCACATGTTTCGAGCTTTTTACTGACTATATATTAAGATTTAATTCACTGCTGACCTCTATCTTAGACACTAGGTTCAGTAATACCTAAACCATCCTATGATTGTTACCAGTTTCAATTTGGAATAATCATACTTGATTCAATTCAAAACTTGCCGTGTTTAAAGTGTTAATTTACAATGATGCGCTTACTTTTCTTTGTTTTCTTTGTCCATACCTGAGGCTTCTATTTCACCACCCGCTTAGTTGAGATCGGTACATTGAGATTCCGATATTTGATTCCGAAGTCGAAAATAAGGCGGATAGTCCTCTTTTTTTCTAAAGCATGTGTAGCTTCATTATCATATTAATATATGAGTTGTATAAAACCTATTGTCAGTTACTCACACATGTTCAGTTTGACATGGTATCCTTATGGACATCTCAGCTATTTTTAATAATAACTGCTTATCAGTAACCGTATTTACCACTGAATCGCCTCGAAGATGTTTTAAAGTTGCAATATCAATTTTTCATGACAGGATAACGTATAACAAACGTCTTTTCAAATACTGAAAAGCGATATATATATACTCTTTACTATATATATATATATATATATATATATATATATATATATATATATATATATATATATATATATATATATATATATATATATATATCTATATATTTCTATTGCATTTTTTTCTTTAGGCTCGTGGAACAAGACGCCTACTGATTCGAACCCGACAGGTAATTACTTAGCTTTCTAAAGAATCTAACTTCCTACAGATAAATATACAGCTTTGAAATATACTTAGTTCGCAGTTGAATATTACGCAAATAATTGAAATAAATCATACAAAAACTACAACAAAGCTCCTAACTTGATTAGTAATACGGTTGCCAAATTACAGATGCAAATATAGATTTGAAATATACTTATATAGACCTCGGGTAAATAGTACGCAATAATGGAAATCAGTCTTAAAGAAATAAAATAAAACTCCTAATTTCAATGTAAAGAAGGAGGAAGAAAATCTCATATAATACATTATGGTGTTGGATACAATATTTAAGCTTATTACTTGTCTGTGTCAATGGATATTACCCTGTGTGTTTGGATATAAATAGGATTATTTTATTGTTCTCTATGTCTCTTATTTATAGTGATGATATAATAAGTGCACCCTGTTTCAAAAACGATAGGGAGCAAATTATGCTATTAGATGAACGTCAACGTAAACGTAAGCAAATAGTATCAACACTGGGAAGGTTGCCAGAACTTTGATAAATGCCACCCTATGCAGACCAATATCGTATCTAGAGAATACCTCAAAGGTGCATAAAAAGACAAAACGTATTGTTAATGCGCTTTAATAAGGCGGGAGTATGAGAGCTAAGATGTAGAGAAAGCTACATCTTCTGTGGAGACGTTTGTGAAGAAAACGAATCTCGGTTAGACAGGATCTGAATACAATCTATGCACGCGTGACTGGCCACAAAAGAGTTGGCGTCCCATTAATGTCGTGGGGTTTCTTTACGTACTAAAGAATGTGACAATTAGGGAAAATTGAAAGCATATTAAACAGTAAGAAACAGGTCTATATTCTGTATAGTCGTTTGTGCTCTAATCCAGTCGGAGGTATTTCTTTGAAGATGAAAATTGCCATTCTCATAACTCTTTGAGGACTAGTCACTGAAGGACCCATACTATCATCATTGTACTCATTGATAGTATCGGAAATATCTGCAGGACCCTTCCTTCTAGCTTCAAAAAAAAATATTGATTAAATAAGTGATCTGCAGATGACTCCATATGAATGCTCAATGAAACTTGGCAAACATTATCCTTCTGGCACATTCTACATTGATACCAGTTTATTCCAATTTTTGAATACTTGAAGTTTTTCAGTTTAAGAGACGAACAAAACAAGCATTGATTTTTAAGACATACGTTTCTTTTAGCGTGTGTCAATTTCTGGCATACAATTATAGACACCCAGTTCAGGTGCAACGTGCATTTGCGTAACACTGGTGCAAAACGTCTGCCATAACAAAAACACCCACACCCACACCCCATATATATATATATATATATATATATATATATATATATATATATATATATATATATATATATATATATATATATATATATATATATATATATATATATATCCTTATATCTGCTGTGAAATCGAGTCTGTGAATATCTTAATTCGATTTTAATTTCTTGTAAGGACTGGGGGTGCGGTTGGTAGGAGCTGCAAATCCGTATGAGGGAAGAGTGGAAATATTTGCTTTGAACCAATGGATTAACATCTACGCCCCTAACAACACTTGGAGCGATAGGGAGGCTTCAGTTGTCTGTCGATCACTCGGATTCAGGTTTGATATTCGTAATATTTGTATGAGCAAATTATTCGCAGAATAATCAGAACAGTAGAAATATTTACGTTAATGTTACCAAACATGTGAAGCAAGTAGTTGTAAGAGCTAAGGTAGGGACATATGGTTCGTAATGCGGTCAGTGAGAATTAAAATTTAGACCACCTCCTTGAAAGTAAAAGAATACTTAATATTGTTCAATAGGATTAACATAATGGTGCGGTATTTGGGCTCATGGAAAATGTCATGGTAAAAATGTCCATATGGGTATGTTATTATGGGTTAAGAAATAAATATATGGGATCAAAGGAAAATGCAATGTTAGAAATATCCATATGATTTAGATACACATGTACTGTCCATCTCCACACCCACTGACTTACTGATCAACACAAAGTCTTACTGACCATCACCCCACCCACTGACTAGCATCACCGCTTTCTAACCAGAACCTCTTACTTATCATTGCATAGTTTACTGACTACCATCTACATCTACTGATCAGAACATACGCGTACTAATACGCTCGCATGTCTACTAGGCAAATCACATTATAGTGACAAGCATTCACATTTTCTAACTAACCACTACGACTACTAACCAGCACAGTGTTACTGACTATCACCCACTTATATAGTTAAATATCAAGCATATTTACAATTCAACACACGTTATTAACCATGCAACACTTATGCACTTGCATACAAACTCGATGATGAAAAAGTTTAAAACAGCTATAATGACCATTTGGAAGCTCATCTTTTCACTTCAATAGAAAATAACAATCAAACTTTTCATAATATAAATTTGAGTTGGCTCTCCTTAGTGACAATTCTCTGAATTCGTTTCCCAACAAAACGTTGTGATGTTTTGTGGCAAAATTACATTAAGCCATTCAACTCTACCACGAAACTCCCTCGAAAGCGGCATTTTTTGTAATGAAAACATTCATCCAAGTTCAGTCTTAATACCACAGAAGATCAAATCGTTGTTTTTGTAGAAATGCGAAATGGTCAGGTACAAGAAGTCCTGGGCAAAAATGATTCTGGTTATTACTAAAATTAAACATCACACCAAATGGTATGTTTCGTACTGCACTTTAGAACACCGCTCTGGTTGTACTGATCGAGTACCATCCATCATCTCCTCGTTTCAAAATGAATTTCTTTAACATCAAAAAGCTGTCCACCAACTTTCAACAAGTGTTTTTGCCATTTTGGATTGACACGCAGATCTTACCCCAATATAATACACCATCATCAGGATCAACAACAAATTCTTCAAGTCCGTTCGATGCGCCATTGAATCGAATAAATGACTCAATTTTTTTTATATATTTGTGTGTTCCGATGTCCTCCCGTACAACATGGTGGGAAACACATCTGCTCTATTATGGAGAGTTATTCCCTAAAAAGTGGATTATGCTTTATAATGATGAAGAAAAAGCACTTATCCTGTTCACAGAGAATTTGTGTATCTACAGAAATATCCCTGTTGGGACATCGTAATTTGACATTGTGGATATTAGTATGTGAAACGGAGTTCGTGAACAAAATATTCTATTCACTAAAGAAAAACCACCATGCAACTACATTTTCGAAAACTGTTATTGAATGAGCTTTAACACATGTATCCCGTGTTACCGAGGAATAGTTTGATAATGAGTACATGGTTTGGAGCGAATGCTCAAATCTGCCTTTTGTCTTGTCTTCTATTTCGAATCCTGTTGCCTCCCAAATAATGACTGATTAAAAGTAGTGCTCTTCTGGTGCGTTGGAAAATGCTCATCCAATAAGTACTCATCGAAAAATGGAGTGCTTAAGGAAAGTAACTGAATTCTGGAGTCATGTCGATTGGGACAAAAAAGGACCTCTTTGGACCGTCGATGAAACTATAGCTCCCTTCGATATAAAACGGAAGATACCTGTTATATCTATGGATCAATAAAATGCATTTGGCCTAAAGAACCAATTTTCCTTAGAGAGAAGAATAGAAGTCCCTACACAAAAGCTAAGACAAAAGCTTTATGTCAGGAGCGAGGGCATTGGTATTCATAGTGTTTCCTACACGAATGAAATAGGGAGAAAGAGAGTAAAATCGATAGATCAAAAAGAAAAAGGTGACGATGATGTTGGTGATGATAACGATGATGACAGATATGAAGAAGAAGAAGAAGAAGAAGAAGAAGAGGAGGAGGAGGAGGAGGAGGAGGAAGAAGAAGAGGCATTCCTTGTACGAAATTAAAAGCAAGTCATGCATAACAATGTACTTATGAGTGATGTTTGAAAAATTCATTGTGATTCTTATTTATTAAACTATAGCAAATATAACTGATACTCAAAATATTTTTGATTTTTTCATTATCATCATCATCATCATTGTCATTATTATTATTATTAATATTATTATTATTATTATTATTATTATTATTATTATTATTATTATATAGATACATGTTTTTGAGGGATGTTTGCTTATGTGGCAAAGATTTAGTAGTATCTCCTTTTTAGAGTCATAAGTGGCTCTGAAAAAGTTAGTTGCTTTAAAGAGTCCCATGTAATCATGGATTTTTCATTATTGGTTGTAAATGTCGTAAACCTTTCAAGCGGCAGAATCTACCGGCTTCCTTGTTGTATATGCTACTGGGGAGTAAGGCCGGTTTATTTCACTTGGTCTTTGTCGTGTACATATTTGGTATAATGCTCTCATCTGTTTACAGTCATCTTGCATCTTGTTATATGTAAATATGAGTCTTAAAGTGTTACGTATCGGATCGTTTAAAGTAACATAAAGAAAAGAGCGACGACAACAAGCTTTGTAAGTTTAAACAAAAGCAATTTATTTCCCTAGAAAACACGGTGAAAAGGTGGAAATATGAAATAGGACTTAGGATTTGCGAAGAAAATCCAAACATTTGTCCTAGAATTGTGAAAAACATATACGTCCTATCAATAAACTGTTCTAATTGAAGCTAGTCTGAATCTCAATTCCGTTCCAAGATGGTGGATGATGACGTCAGACGAAGTTTTTACACAAATGTCCAGAATTTCACTTTGAATCACAATTTGTACTGTTCTGTTCCAATTTAGAATCAATTTCACTAAATGTCTTTGTCCAAAGCCAGTTGCGTATAGTTCTCTAGGGAAAACAATTATTGTTTAAAAAATAAATGAACTCTTGGTGACATCTGTAACAATATACATCTCGCTCTACAGACGTACAAAAGAACAACTCATTCCAGCACCAGAAAAAGAATACCTTCTTCTCAAGGTATATGAACGACTCTACAAGGTGTTAAAATATGACTCTGACTGACTATTTCACAGACACCTGAGTATTTAAACTGAACGAAAACGTCATTTCATGCACACTCACGAAGAACGCATGGTGATTTCAAAATCCCTCGATTGCAGTACAAAGTGTAAACAAGTATAATTAGAAATGACCTTGGCCACAACCAATCACTTTTGCCGACTGTTTACTTAAATCGACAAACCATTGCATGCAAAATCGTGCTCATGCGAGTCATATTTACGTTCTAAACAAACACGAAGTTTCTTTCAAAACGTCAGACCCTGTGAACATAATCATCATAACAATAATAATTATATTTAATGATACAAAAATGAAATAGAAAGAATTCAAATTTTAACACACAAGTAATTAAACTACATGGTCGTAACAAAAGAAATACAGTCTATTTATAGGCAGATGTACTTTGTGATATATTTGTCTTAACACTAAAACAATTTATTTAGGACAAAATATGTGCGCATGGTAAAAATAACAGACACAATATGTTTAACCGTGTTCCGTATCCTGTTTTTGAGAGAAGCAGGCAAACAAAATTGATTTTAGCTTTGTCTTCTTTCAAAAGCGTTGTTATATCACTCTAGTTCAGCTTATATAGACTTACTGTCTACGTTCATACATCGACTAAGCGCTACCAGAAGAAATCGATCGTATGTACAGCGTAATGAAAACTTAATCGAATTCCCAACTGGACTCTGAGGTAAAAATAGTTTAAAATTAGTGCTTCGCTTGGAGACCCAGAATGCATCAACGGTATTAAAAATTAGTTTACAATTAGTGCTTCGCTTAGAGACCCAGAATTTCTCAACGGTATTATACACATATATTTCTGCAAAGCTTTTACAAAATGTGTTATGATTTCAAGGCGTACGGTATTTAACATTAGCAAAGCGAATGGTGCTCGGGATGTTTTGTTATTGACACGATTTTGCCCCCGAGTGGTTGTACTCTAGAAGCTATACAGACGCTTTAAAACAGTGGACATTTTCTGTCGGCTCTGCAAAGCAAAAAGTTAAGGTGGACGCAGTACATCATAGGATAATGGTGGGCTGGAAATATGCCTAGTGTGACTTTGGGCATTGAGCGGAGTATGAGAGCAAGAAGTTGTTGTCCCTGCTGTTTTGGCGGTCCTATGGTTCTAGACGTTTTTACTTATTTTGTCGTTTCCACTGTTTCTGTCGTTCTGACGGAGTTTATGTAGACCAAACTCAGCTTATTAAGAATCCCCAGCGACACTTTCTATGATCCATTTGCTGTCTCTGGTTTTCCTTTGGTTTCAACCGCGTGTTCTGCCATCTCATCAATGACATCCGAAGCTTTGCGTGATGCAACCCGAGGATAAGTTGAACCTCTTCCTCGGATATGGCGCTGTTGCTGTGAGCCATAGTTGTGTTCAAATATATGCTGCGTTTTGTCTCTGCAATGAGGCAAACTTTTTACTGGTTTCTTGGGTTTCAGCCAGTGAAAGGTAATGCCAGAGAAAAGTAGTAATAGAAAAAGTGATTTTTCTACCGCAATAACCCTATTTTTTTTTTCCGGAACGAATACAAGTATTCAAGACAATCCCCTTTTTTGACCCCGACTTTTTTGTTCGGTGGGGCTTCTGGCGCAATTTGTTAGTAATTTTATTCTTTTAGGTCATGGTTGTGAAATTTGCATTTGTTATGGAGAAAATAGGGTTATTGCGCTAGAAACGCCCACATTCATCTACTAATACAAGTTGTTTGATATTGTTTTTTAAACATGTTATTGCTAATTAAACCTCCTCCCCAATCGTCATTGTATCAACAGAAGATATCATAAATATGTCATCATGATGTTGAGTCAAACATAATCTTAATTTCAGCTAACTTTGCTGCGGCACTCAAATAATTCTTTGATCCTAATTTTGTTAAGCGCATACTTACTCTCAGATGAACACACTTTTGATCGATCAAGGTCTCTCGTTATTTTTTTATACTTTCCTTGACTGATCGGAATATGTAATTTCATTACTTGCGAGTTAATTTTAAATTCTTCTTATTTTATTTTTGTATCATTACATTTCATTGTAATGATTATTTTCACGGGATTTGATATTTTTGAAAAAGATATTCTGTTTAATTGGAACGTAGGAGTCGCGTAAGCACTATTTTTAGCTAACCTAGTTCTTAATCTTGGTTCAAATGTTTGTAAACATCGAGTAAAAACGATTGGCTATTACCAAGGTCGTGTTCGGCCCACGTGTTAGCTAGGTGTAAGCAGTCATTTTTTTATTATTCATTTCTAGCGTGAGAATTTGATTCTTAGATAGGGCTATTCTTGCCTACGTGATAATTGTCATTTTTTTTTTACTGCGCTGTTTACGCTAGCCACCATGTGATCTAAATTCGTGTGTTAAGACACATGGTTTTTAGTAGACGGAGTTAGTTGTAAGAAAATACATTTGGGGTACAGAAGTATTCTGTGGTGCTGCCATTTGTGTTGATTGTTTAATTTAAAATAATTTATTCACTCTAGAATACCTACAAGTGCTTTTCTTCATCAAAATGCTTGGACAAACACATTTATTGGAAATTTATTCCGGATTTCTAAATTGGAACATTATAACTTGTGATTCAACGAGGAACTGTTAATCTTTCCTACAAATACTTCACCTGAAATCATCATCCTCCATCTTGGGACCTCGTCGAGATTCGAACCTGGATTCAATTAGAAGTATTTAGTAATCGGACTTATATTTTTCAGTTCTAGGATTAATGTTTCGATTATATTCACAAACTGTAAGTCCTTTCTCACATTTTTACAGTGTTTTCTAGGGAAATAAATTATTCTGTTTAAATATACAAAGCTTGTTGCCTTCATTATTTTCTTTTGTTACTTTTGTACGAGCCTATAACACTAGTTCTTAAGCTTTGCTGAGAAAGCAACACTCAGCTCATCAAGTAGATAGAATATTTGCTCGTTTGAATTTGAATCAAAGAAAGTTTGAGCTTATCAAATCGCCCTTTGAAACAAATACCTGAAATTTCTTCTGTTATTGTAACGATCGATTGTTTATCGTCAACGATAATATGTTTTATTGTGTTGTTTTTGCTATCGTTTATTGTCAATGTTTGAAACATTATTCATCAAGTTTAGACAAAATTTCATTCTTAATCTGACAAAAGTCAATGAACAAAATTATTATCCGATATTTGACAACCAATCGCAAATGGATCAAGACCGTTTTCACAATACCGTTTGTCGTTAAAGTTACTTAATCCAAATTTTATAATTAAATTAATCTCAAGTTTATGATGATTTGTTCTAATCGCCAATGTCCGAACACGACTCACAGTTTCAGCAAGTGCAGATTTATAATCATCAAATGCCATTCTTTTTCCAACATAACCACGCGGTATTCATTTTGCCCGTTTGTTCTTGTGCTAACTTTAAGCAATATATTTTGCTTCTGAATCCTGCAAACTCTGAAAAAACAATAAAGTTTGTTTTGTCTTTGAATTTTCCGATTATTTTCTTATTGTCGTTGTTCTTAAATCCGCTATTTCGTGGATAATCCGACAAATCAAACAGTTCTCGGTTGTCATGGATTTCCTGATAAAGATCTTCCGTTCAAATTTCATACATGAGCGAGTCGGTATCTGTAAATAACAATTTACTTTTCGGGCACCGTTTCTTAACAAAATTATAATGAAAATCGTACATCAGCCACTTTGATAACTCTAGCACCGTGGCAACAACGTAAATAGGTTTGTTGAGTTTCCGGTTTGTTTTCTTCCGCTGTATCGCGACAAGATTTTTTGTTAAAGACTTTTATGCTGATGAAATCATCAGAAGCAACAAGTTTATTTCAACGATGAACATCATTAACAATTTCTATATTTACTCGTTTTCTGATATTTTCCATGACCTTGCCAAATACGCTATAATTCGTCAGCTTCAAAAAATTCTTTTCGAAATCCGTTGTTGCAATAGCTAGTCTCGAAGTATTTGAGTAAATATAACCTTGCATCCAACGCGATTGATTTAATTTTTAAACTCGGTGAACGTTTCTTAAACTGAGTTCAGCATCAACAGCCTGTTTCAGATTCTTAGAATGAATTACATATCTCTTTTTGTCAAGAAGATTTGCAGAATTATTTGTATTTCCTGTTATCTATCGTTGCTGTTCCGATAACGTGTTATAATCAATTAACATTGATTGTGTAAATCGTGAAGTTCAACAGGATAATCAAGTCAACTTCAACGAAATAACTTACGTCATCCGGTATTAATTTATCGGTTTCTCTTAAGAACTGATCCGGACTAATCAAAAGAAATCCTCCAACCGGCATCTGCTCTGACATAGGGTAATCATGCAAATTATTTTATTTTTGTATTCTTCTTCCGAAACATCTTCCATTTTCAGTAAAATGCATCCTTATCAGGGAATGATGTTTCATTGAACTTGCTCCAATCAGCAAGTAACTCATAAGGAACCATTCCTTTTCGCGTTACCAAATTATACTTTTCTCCGAAATGATTTTCTAGATTATCAAATCGAGTACAACCTTTTACAAGTTCATCAAGAGATGCTGCAATAAAGTGTAAGCTATCAATAAATCTTAACTTGCCTAGAGTGACTAACAAAGTTATTCGGAAAAAAAATTAGGTTGTTGCTAAGTGTTTACGTTCTTTAACAATAACATTACCAAACGCAACAAAATTTATATGCAAATCATATCCTGTGAAGTTGTGCAGGATAGAAGTAATACAATCTGGAGCTTTATAATGCAAATTACATTCATTATGTGCCGCACCTTGATAACCTCCAGTAACGTGGCAATGATTTTTAACTCAAACTTTGCCTAATGTCTTTTGACAAATATGACATAATATATTCTGTTTCTTGTTTTTCTTTCAGCCGTTTCATTTTGAAATTTTTTTCTAACAGATTTAAAATACTATCTGCTTCACCAATTATCCGTTTCAATAACCAAGTTGCAAGATCTGTTCCTCGATAAATTTGAACAGGTTCTGATAAACTAGGATCGAGTGCACAAACAATTTTGTAAGCAACGCCACAAGGAACTTGATCTTGAATTTTTCTGTATTTGATCAATCGAGATTATTTTCAACACCAAATACATTTTGTAAAATACACCCAAATCAGCGTAGATTACAAACGGCACTTTCATTTTATGATTAAAGTTTTTGAATTGTAATCTATTATTGTATTTGTCAGGCATTCTTATCCGCTGTACTTCAGGAAAATACAGCAAATGTTTTATAAAAACTATCTTCTTCCTTACAGCCTTGCAAGCATCTGTAACAAAAGTGTTTTCGCTCTTTGTGTTTATTGTGTTGTTTTCGAGCGAGTCCATTAAAGCTTTTGATCCAAAACGTAATGATCTTTACAAAACAGAAGATTTATTGTCTTTGAGAAGCAGTTTTTGAAATATACTGCCGATAAACTTGGTCTTGATCATTAAGTCCAAATACATTTATTCTATCAGCTAACGAGTTAATATTCTGTTGCTCGAATTTTTTTATTTGATTTTCAGCAATTTAAAAATCTATTAAAAAATCAAATATTGTATTAGTTTTCCATTGCATTTGATCAAGTTCGTTTAACATTACTTCATTTCAACCAGGTTAAACATTTTCATTATCGCGATTGCAAATATCATGTCGCGTTGCTATTGCATCAACTTGCGGATAAGGTTCTTGTCCAGGTAACGAATTATCATTTTCATCAAGTTGTTGATCCAATGGGTTATAAGGACCAGTAAATGTGTGATCCTGTAACGTCCAACCGCCACTAGGTTTTGGTAACTTTCCGATAAGTTTGTGGATATCAATACCCGATCCGATTACCTCCCTTGTATTACATTTTCTGCAATAAGTTACAATTGTATCTTGTTCTAATCAAAGATCTTTATCATAATCCCATTGGCATTGTGCTGTTTTTATTATATTTTAGTCGTTGACTAAATCAGTTTATCGTTGCCTTGTAGTGCAAGGGGAATAATATCAATGCCATCGCCGACGATTTTGTTGTCTTAGTAACATACTCAATTTTCTGCCGCAGATCGCACAAATACTTTTCAACATTAGTCTCTTGTTTTTAGTTGTTTCAGTTTATCCGTCTGTACTTTCTGTTTTACTTCTGCACTTTGAACAATCGACGGCGCTTCCTGTTTTTTTCTTAATTAGTTCTTTATTCGTCTTGTTAAGATCGGTTACGTTATATGCCCCTTGCGGTATTTAAAACGAGATCCAGTCTCCGGATAAAAACATAAAATCGTCGTTGATATTCGTTTTGACATTGGCCATTGCATGCCATGCATTTGCAGAAATTAATCCGATTTCGTATTGGTTTGTTGGATCAAGTTCAATCGGCGGATTATACGCGACTGAAAAGATTATGCTGTCCGCTGTTATTGATGCTGAATCAAGTAAAAGCATTGACCATGTCATGTTATTATTACACGCTGATATAAATTATCGGTAATCCGCTTGCGGACAAGATCACTGTGTAGGTATTCAGATGTTTTCAAAGATCCATTTGATCGGTGATGATTAAGTATATCTACGATCTCGTTGTCGATTTCCGTACTAACATTTCCGGGTTCTTTCGACGAAATCAACAACATTAGTGGGTCAAACATTTCAGCCGGCGACGAAAAGATCCTGACACCAAATCCTTTACGTTTTTTGCAAGCATTAAATTTTTGTTCTCCAAAAAAATCTATCATTTTCTGACTTTCATCAAATTTTGTTTCTAACCTTTGATTAATAATGCTACCACCATCATCATTTTACAATGTTTTTGTTAATTTCACTGTACAACGTTTTATTTTCTTCAGCAAGTTCTTTTTTTCATTATCTTCTAACTGTTCTTCTGCTGTCTGTTCTCTCAAAAGATTGCTTATTACATCTATGTTACGATTTTCTTCTTCGTCGATAATATCATTTCCTAACGATTTCGTCATCGTTGAAAACTTTTTTACAAGATAAAATTCTTTGGTGTTGTCTTAGTTAATGACCATTTTGAAAACCTCAAAATAAAGTTTGGAGATAAGTCCTTCTCTCGCTAATTTGAGAAAGTTTTCAGCTTCATTAATTGTTTTGCCGAATTAAAGTTTTTAAAGCGTCTTTGCCTTGGCAATCTCATTTGAAAAGTTTTACATGATAGTATTTGATCTTCTGATGATAATTTGTTTATACCTCTCATACTTTTTCTATCAGGTTTATGCCTATTATCAAAATTTTCAAATTCCATATCATCTATTTTTTGTAATAATTACATTTTTTATCCTCGATTATTTTTTATTTATTGATTTCATCCAGACGTCTTTGGCGACGAGACTGTTCAAGAAATAGTCGTCGTTGATTTTGAAATTCCTGTTTCAATTGCTCTTGTCTTATTGCTGGTTCACCAAGTTGTTCGACAATTCTTTTTTCTGTTTCGTTTTGTTGCTGTTCTTTGAGTAGACCAAGCAACCCTCGTTCTGTAAGTTTTTTAAGTTCATCCCCAGATAACATTGATGAATTTGGTGGTTTACACAACACAGCTTTGGTAACGGGTCTAACACGTTTGTCAGATTCTTCTGCCACTTGAACAAATCCTCGTCATTTTTGCTCAACATTTTGCTTGAATGCGGCTCTCGTCGCAGCAAAGTTTTTGAGCAAATCAATTTTTCTTTGATTCATGTTATTGTACAACGTCCAACACAAGTTTTAATCCATATACATCGTGAAAGAAATCGGTCGATGCAACAACGAAACATTTTCTTCTGGTTTCTTGCAAGGTTGTCAAACAAGAAAACGTTATACTTGTTTTGCGGTTGCTTGGTGATAAAGTTCGATAAACTTGTCTTTGGTTACGTCTCCGCTATGTTTCTTACGTCAACGTTATCCAAACCCGGCAACAGTGTAAACATCCGGTTTTTCATCCAATAAAATGATCAATGTTATAAAATCCTTGCGCAAGGTAAACCGCTTTACAATTATGGTTTCTTGACAAAGAGACGTACGATTTAGTATTGATCATTTCAATGTCATCATAAACAATTATCTTCTTTTGTCAGAATCAAGTTCGTTTACCGGAATAAGCTCTTCTGGTTATCGGATAATAAAAACGTCATCTGGAACATAATTTCGTTTTTTAGTGTTTTGTTGTATTTGCTAAGCAATTCGTAATTGTCGTGCTGAGAGGATTCATCGTGTAAATATAAAGGCGATCGTAGTTAAAGTTGTCGTTGAGCAGAAAATTCATTAACAAGTTAGTTTTACCGGATCTGGTTCAAACAACGATAAGATAATGACAGTCTGAAGTTCGTTGTTGTGGCTATATTCGTTTAAGCGCTCTGTATCAAAATTGATTATGCTCCATTTTATACTCGTTATGTTTTATAAAACTCATTCAAAGATAATTAAAGAAACGATAATGTTATAACAATGAAATTTTTAGACACGATTTACAATGGAGCGCTTCATCTTGCTGATGTTGCCGGGCTTGATGATCGACTTAATGACATTATTAACGATATCTTTGACATAAATTTACTTGATCATATTTTCAATAGGGTACCACGCTGTTTGAGATTGCGTGGTTGAATAATACCGATCATTTGTTTCTGAAAAACCTGAAAAATATTGCAAAACGAGAAATGGTTTACGTTAACGAGGAAAAAATAGAATCATCTACGAGTTTATCAATGATTTAGTTGATAACGACGACGCCTTTAGTCTTGAAGATTTGCATTTTTTTTTACGAAGCCTTGAACTTCAGGTGATGATGACACTGATGACTCTTATGATATACTTGAAATATTACGATTGTATGACGATTAAGCAAAATCATTATCAGCGAAAGCTTAATGATTTTTTGTTTAAATTTTATCAGTCAGTTTTAATACAAATTAGTTACTATACGAAATTCGGAACAACTGTAACCGGATCAACAACGCTGGACATCGCAACAACGTCAGGAACTGGAAAAGTGGATATATCATGATACCTTGGAAAAACGTAGATACAATGACCGGCAATTCGAGCATGTCCGGTCAACAAGTATTAGATCTCGAAACAAGTTATCCTCCGGTAAATGTAAACGTAACACAAGCAGTAAGTTTCGTTCAGCTTTAAAAGATTGACGGTAACAAATTACCGTTGACCGGTGGTATTTTAACCGGCAACTTCGATATGTCTGGTAACAAGATCATAAATCTTGAAACCGACTATTCACCTGCAAACTTGACGCAACCGGTAAGTTATGCGCAGCTGAAAGTTATTGAAAATCATAAGTTATTGTTGTCTGGTGGAACGATGACCGGCAACATTTACATGTCCGACAAAAAAATCTTGGACTTTGAAACAGCTTATCCTCTTGCTAACCTGAACACGAGTCAGGCGGTAAGTTACTTGCAGTTGAAATATGTCGCCGATATCAAATTGTCATTGGAATGATGACCAGCAATCTTAACATGAACGACAGAAATTTAATAGGACTCGAGCAAGATTTTCCACCAACAAATGCAAATCAGGGACAAGCTACAAGTTTGAATCAGCGAATGACGGTATACAATTACAAAGTTTACAAAAATGGAGATACGATGACCGGAAATTTGACAATGACCATTAACGCTAAAGTAACCGGATTACCAACAGATATTCCACCAACTTATGTTACAGACGCGGTAAGGTACGTTCACTTAAATGGTGCTTTGACGCCATGTTTACATTTATCTGGTGGAACGATGCCGGTAGCATTGATATGGGCGGTACGTTGACTTACAACACGCAACTTGACAATACAACGCTTGACAATGATGATTGGTTAGCTAATATTAGATTCGTCAAAAGCAACTTTGTAAAGTTGTCCGGAAATATAATGTCCGTATCGGCGTCAACAAGATAGTATCCGGATATTATCTTGTTAATCTGTTTGATCCAACAAATAAAACTTTCGCTGACAACTCTAGCGCAATTACAGCTGTGTCTACCGCAGGTTGTTGCTGCTTACGTTAAAAAAGCTGGAGATGTTATCTCTGGTCCGATTGATTTGGGCAGCAATATGATTACGTCAACGTATACTCCATTTAATCCAGCGGATCATGCAAATAAAGCTTTTGTTGATTTTGATTCAAGCAGAGCAAATAAAATGAGATAAAAACAATGTCGGTTATATTCCAACACTGGTAGATGCCACTGATAATCTATAGGGCTTCGTTGCAACTGTATCGACGCAATATTCTGGTAATAATCCAACTCACGCTTTTTTTTTTTTTTTAGTTTTGTAATAGCTGCCTGCCAAGAATGGACAACAAACGGAGAAACTTCTAACTTTTGGATTAAAATCAAATGTCCGGTTGCGGTTTTGATTTGGCAGTTTCATTTGCGAGGTCGATTAAGTACAGGTTTGGTAGATTCTATAACTGGCGATTGGAAGGCAAGACTAATAGTTCAACTTGGACAACGTTGTACAGCACAACTAACACTTACATTAGTAATCCGGTTTATTCTACGCTTGCTACAGCTAATACCGTTAACAACTATAAGTATTTCAGAATCTTTGTTGTCGCTGCTGAAAGTACGTGTCAAGGTCTGACCGCTTTTAGATATATACAGTCGACGATATAATTTAATCTGACGTTAAAAAATAAAATGACAACTACAGATCCACCAAGTGTAATCGTCGCTAAAGAATTTTATAAAAATATTTTTAGTATGAATATGTATCTGTTGCTAATGTTGACCAACTTGATGGTGATGCTGCGACAGAAGCAAATGCGGAAATGAAATAAGCAAAATGAAAACGTTGAAATTAGAGTCACTAAACGATAGCAATGTAAAGTTGACAGCAATAGAAGATAAATTTGTGCGTGTAATACATATGAGCGGACTGCAACTAAAAGATGCTATAACAGATTTTGATATCAAAACCAAGTATTGCCATCCTGATTATTGTCGTGAGGAGCAACAAAATGTTGAAAAATTGTAAAAAAAATACATTGCTTGCGCTCAGCAAGAAAATACGACTTTAATCAAGCGATCAAATCTAATAATGGTCAAAAAATAGAGCAAGATTGTGTAAGGGGAGTTCATGATGAATTTGATTAGCTAGGTGAATCGAGAAAAGGAAGATTATCAAAAAATTTGAAACTTAGAGATTTGTTTTTAAAAGGTAGAATATTTCGTGAATTAGGTATGGACTACCACGACAAAAGCACCCTGCTTAAAATTGGAAATAACAGAATCGATACTGAACTGATGATAAATGCCAAAGCTAACGCAATTTTACAAATGATGATGCAAGAGGAAGTTAATTTGGATCGGATTGTTGTCAACAAATCACTAAAAGTAATTGATGAACTTCATTATGCGATCGATACTTATAATTAATCTGAAAAGATCTATTTTTTAAAGAAATTGAATCGGTCGAAATTTACAGAAAATTTTATTTGTATTATGAGATTAATGAGGCTGAAGATATCCCATTACCATCGCTACAACAGTCTAGGCAATTGTTGTTAAGAGAATATTACAACGAAATCGAAAAAATAAACACACAACGGTATTTTAGATTAGCACAAACAAATGACTTACTTTGCTGTAGAATTAGTAACAAAAACTAGCTGTAAGAAATCAATGTTACAAAATTTTCCAACAGCGTATGCAGTCCTTTGAAAAAAAACTAACAATCAAAGAACTTACTTTAGATGAGTTAAATATGGTGATTGGATTTATTGACGAAACAGAAAAAGTTTATGAGCATCTTATAAACGATGTAACGGAAATAAAAAGAAAATTTAATCAATATAGTTGGTTAAGATAGTTTGAAGTAATAACAGATGAAAGATACAAAGATACATCATCAGTTGTATACTACAAGTACAGATAATTTCTAGGAGACCCAAACAACAATAAATGTTGTCTACTTCTTGATTCAATTGTTGGTATAGTGAATTTTTATTTGCGGTAAGATAATAACAATGAAAAATCAAATCAGAGACTTCAACCATCTTTCAGAAAATATTTCAAAATCTGAACTGGATGCGCTGATGCAATATTACAAAATACTACCACACAAAACTCTGGTGCTTAAAAAATGTTACAAATATTACGGCCGAGTAGTGCTTGTAATTTCTTTTGTTCCGTTTGTGTTAACAAGTTCTGGTATCGTCTCTAATGGAGCGTCTTTAAACTCGTTCTTTTTAATAATATATGGCGTTGGCGTTTCTCTCACAGTCGCGTATAAGAAAATAGAACCGCGATTTGAGACAAAAGAAGTGCTTGTTAAACTGCAAGCATAACTTATAACTTACTTGCGTGGTGTTAAATATGATATGGACGTTCAGATAAGAGAATTTCGAATCATCAACAGTATGTTAAGAGATATCTTGCCAATGCGTGTTGGAAAATACGAATATCAATATCAAAAACGATATCAGGTAGAATGTAACAGCTCAAGTAACGCTGATTTAAATAAATACGAAATTTTGTGTAAACCTAATAATATCAAACAACTTGTAGTAGTAATTGAAAGTGGGCGTTATTTAGCTCAATAACCCAATTTTTTCCATAACAAATACAAATTTCACAACGATGACCTAAAAACAAAATCACCAAACATTCGAGCCAGAAACCCCACTGAGCACTAATGTCAGGGATGGTTCAGGGGTCAAAAAGGGTGATGGTCGTGAATAATTTTATTTGTTCTGGAAAAAATAGGTTTATTGCGGTAGAAACCCCACTATTACTTACTATTAATGTATACATCAACAAAAGGTCTGGGTAATTAGACATTATAATAATTCCTTTATTTGCAGCGTGATAGGAAAGTTTAACTAATCAACATAATTCCTTTGGAAGCATGTTCATGTAAAAGCTTAATTGATAAGGAGGAGTGTGAGGGATAAAAATCCTACAGGCACGCACTTCTATCCTGGTTCGGTGGTGTTGATGTGCTAGCAGGAAGCCAACTTGATGAAGGGATATGTCAGCTTCCTTAATATCACTAATCCCAGTAATGAAACGCTCTGAAGCAGGCCCACAAACACGATCATCAATAGTTACAACCACTGTGCATTTTGTTCACATGTTTAAGGATAGTGCGAGTTTTAGGCCGATCACCTGAATGGGACAACAAATATATTTCTGAAAAAAGTTTTGATCCCCAGGTGAGCCGAGTGAAAGAGAGGTCCCTATTCTCAAAATACCTCCATTTCTTTATAGTATTTATCGAGCATAAGACTTGTTCAGGGAGGATTGTTGTACTTTGATTTTACTCCATCTCAATGGCTATATACCCCAGCTGTTCTTTGATTGGTTTAGTTGATTTCTCAATGTAGCCCGAGTGCATAATGCCTATCTGATGAACATCTTCTTTGAACCCCACATATGAACTTGTTAATGCTATAGACTGTAGTTTTGCTTATGTACTCTAACGCCCGTTGTTTTAAGTTATAGTCAAGGCTTGTCCGAGATGACACACTTCAATTTTGCCTTTGGCGATATGATTATCAGGCTTTGCGACTATATCTTCGTCTTTGGAGGACCGTGCGGCACAAATCACTCGAGTGACCAATATATCGTGTCTGGCTGCTCATTGCTATGTGGAATACAAATATGTGTTATATTCCTGGCAAAGAGCAGGATAAACATGGTTAAGGAGGATGAGTCCTTCTAACTCTAACCCTCGCATAAAGTGGCTTCCCTGGCGGTGCGAAAGATGCAAAGCTGAACGACATAATTTCCTGTCAAACGTCAGAGCCAGAGGCGATGCAGTTTACTATGAGAACGTATGGCATCGTTTACACAGAGCAAACGTTGAACCCACGTATTGCCGCAATGAGTGCCATAGAAGTTGAAAAGTATAATACATCTTTTGGGTGACGATAATGTCGCCGTTGATAATAGCAATATTTATGAACCTTTGAATGTTATGCATTGAAACCCAGCAGTAGAAGATTCATTGCCGGAGGATACAACAGTTATTTCGACATGGAGTGTCGAGTGGTCTTCAACAGATGTTGTTAACCACTCCCTCATAGCTGAGCCATCTGTCTGCCCTCCAGGCTTCAACCTTCCACGTTATGTGTGGACCACGTTGAACATCTATCGGACAGGACAGGGTCATTTTGCAGTCAACCTTGTCCGATGGGACCAGGCCATTGACTCTTCCTGTTGCTCTGGAGCTCTACAGACCATGTCACATATTGTAAAAAAAGACACAGGCAAAGTTCCACGGTGAACTGCAGGCTCTGCACATTGCTGATGATGACGCTGTTAAATATATATATATATATATATATATATATATATATATATATATATATATATATATATATATATATATATAGAGAAGCATATATATATGTATGTATGTATGTATGTATGTATGTATGTATTATAATTAAGGCACAAACATACTCCTGTTAGATAGTGGGGCGCAGATTTCCACACTGATGGGTGCCGCTTCTGGGAGACATCACCATGATTATCGCCTAAACCAAAGATGGATGCTACGATAACCCACGTTTTCAAGCCGATATGGCAAGCACCGGTGTGGCTGTTACTGCCACGTATGACCTAGATGCAGCATTGTGGGATTCGTCTTGTGAAAACCTTCAATATGACAGCATCAAGTGGGTCAATTAGCTTACGTACTGTTTAGGAAACCATTTTGATATTTCAATCCAAAACGAGGTGCACCAGTTAGATCTCTTGGTTTCGCTGCACGAGAAATTATGCGATACGGACACAACTCCTCGCTGGGTGTGGTTGATGTCGATTGCCGTTCCAAGAAGGCTGAGCCATGGACCTGAAAGGATTCGTCTGTGGTCGTCGTCGGCTTAGTACATATATTTATGTGGGGCCGTAATATTGGCCCAAATGTCTGCATGCATGTGGGCGTTATGTCGCAAACTCTTGGCTAAGCAATAATAGCATGTAACGAGGGTGGGGTAGGAAGAAGGGGAGGACGGAGGCATTTTGGAGAGGTTCACTTGTACTCTTGTCGCTCGGACGTTAGGTCCTAAGTATGCCCAGGACATGCTGTGTTGAGCCAAGGGCAAAATTAGAAAGCGAATTGCTTGCTGTTGTTGGTGAGGACATGTGTCTTTAAGACAAGTGATATGTTGATGCCATTCGAACTATATATGCGCGGTCTACGATTAAAATCGTTGTTCAAGCGCTTACTAGGGCGCCGGCTTCAAATATCATCGTGCGGTACATATTTGCACTGGCAGAGCTGGATGATCGTTATATCATTATATTTCAAGACAGGTTTAAAGTTATATTGTAAGAAAAATAAACAAAGGTTTAAATGCAATGGATATAATACTGTTCTACACTACGATCAGAAACAACATCAGTTATTATACAGTTCATATTCGTTACATTCTTCATATAGTGTATTCTGTATTTATAGAAACGGAAACTAATGGTAAATGCAGGTAGACTTAAACTTTTCCCAATCTTTGTAGACATTGATCTTTTTGTACAGCTGTCGAAGATGAGTTTTACATTGTAGTTAAACATTACATGCATAAGAATTTGCCAAATATTTATATACCTTCATGCAGAGAATATGTAATCATGTTAATCTCTTACGCCATTTTGCTCTTTGTTTGGAAAACTATTTTAAACATGTTAATCCTTGAATTGTAGGGTTTCTTGGTTGCGTAATATTTCATGTATGTGCCGAATTCGTTTAGGTGGATTATGTTCCAAGACACATATTATTATTATTATTATTAATTTTATCATTATTATTATTATTATTATTATTATTAGTAGTAGTAGTAGTAGTAGTAGTAGTAGTAGTAGTAGTAATAGTAGTAGTAGTAGTAGTAGTAGTAGTATTGGTAGTAGTAGTAGTAATAGTAGTAGTAAATTATTTATGTTTTTTATTTTCTCCTTCAGCCCTATTGGTAGTAAAAGCTTCAAAACTAATTTTCTAAATAACGTGATTTGTTCTGGGCAAGAGAAATCGCTTGATCAGTGTGTCTACAACACAGCTGACTGTGTACTGGGAAGTGTAGTTTATTTACAGTGCGGTAAGTGTCATCTTTGTAGAACTCTCTACAGACTACAACAAACTTGGGTATATTTTTGGAAGGCTTCCAAGTAATAGTGCAAATTGGATTAAAACTTGATAAGAAAAACAGAAATTAACTTTATGTCCCACCTTTCTCCGTAGATAACGCATACAAAGTCTAATAATTGATGCAAACTGGCTGGATTAATTTTAGAGATTTGAAAATATGCCGTCCCTATGGAAGAGATTGTCTGTCTGAAACATATCTTCTCATATCTAAAACACATTCAACTGCGTTATAAACTGGAAGCCTAACTAAAAGACGCTCTTCAACATATATATATATATATATATATATATATATATATATAATATATATATATATATATATATATATATATATATATATATATGGGTAACTTCATGTATATGATTTCTGTATTTTACTATAATAAAATAACAAATTTAAGGTAGGTTGGGGTTAATGAAGCTTGTTTATATCCATGAAATCAAATGTTATTGAATATGTCAACTCGAACATCTAACTTTTAATTTTGTTTTTATTGCATTCATGCAAAAGAAAAAGGAGGTTTTACATAAACCAAGCAGCATCATAATCAACAAAAGTTGTTTAATTCCATTTTCAACATTTTTTGGCCAAACCTTTTGTACACCAGAAAAAGTCATTGAAATAATAAAAGTCAGTGCTACATCTTAAAGAAAGCTGTATCATGGATCCAAATTAGTACGTTGTTTATAAGGATGCTAGATTTTCACTTAAATGTAAGCTGGCACGGAAATCAATCTCTTGTATCTTCTAACTGATCCTGGTTTGTGTACTTTTTATTTTGCTTTTTTTTTGGGGGGGGTGCTATTGTAAATTTTCACATTAATATCTAATTAATGTAACATAAATTAACATTAATCATACAAAATATAATGTGAAATACAGACTCATTTTCTCGTTTCCTGTTTTAACATTGCTGTCATAGACACTCGGTTCTCCATATAAAGCATATCTCCATGACGACATGAGCACCAACTATGGTTATGTTAGTTAACAGTGATTTATAATTAGCAGGAGGCAAAATGTCGAAAAGAATACCTGTCTCAATTGTGAATTGTTTTGAAGTCATATACTCTGAGCTCCGTTTCACTAATTTTGTATTTTCAATCAGTACTTCCTCATAAATGTCCTTAGTAACTATTCTTAAGGGGTAAATCAATTTCCTGCTGCAATGGGCGGCCAGTCGGCGACGAGTGATTAGAAAATAAAGTGTTTCACAGAAGACACCTGAATCAGTTGAAACTGTTTAGAATGATGTAATGCGTTGCAGAGATCCATTTTGGAGCTATCGTTTCTGAGAAATGTATGTTTTTCTTCTGATTATTTGCACTTCTGACTAATTTGTTATGACGTGTGTCAGAAAGAGTTTAATTTCCGTTAAATAAAACAATGTTGTACACATCCATCCGCATTGTCAATTCACGTTTATTTTCTTAAATTTTATCAGGTAACTGCAATAGATTTTTGCGTTCAATCTACCTACAGCACCATAGCAAATGTTCAAATTAGATTCTTTTCTCTTCTGAGATAAAACCTCACCTGTAAGCAAGTATGACAAAATGAAGACAAAGCATAAGAATGTTAAATTAATTGTTTGTATTTCTGTATTATTAGTCTTATACAATTCAGTGTATTGTGTGACATTGATAGTCCCCTGACATATTTTGTAATACTTGTTATGTACAAAAGAGTAACGAGTACACTTAGATTCATGGGAAATGCTTCAAAACAAGTGACGTAATAAGTGAATTTTCAAACTCTAGGTCCACTGGTTGTAGGTATGCCAGGACGAGTATGTGGGAATACATAATTACAATTTAATATGAATGTTTCGCTCAACAAAATAACATTGCAAATGAAATATGGGGCATCAATATGAATGGGGTATATTTTGAAAATATGAAAGTAAATGATTAAGTGCATCAAAGACCCAGATGATTTCGGGACACATTATTGTAAACACAGTTGAACTTTATGACTTCCCTGCAATAACAAATGTAAAACAGGTTTATTCATTTTACAATTAGAATTTTAGTGACCTTAATTCAAAGTACGAGAGGCGTTTTACTAAACAGCTGTTAATATTTCACAATATGTACACACATGATATTGCTAACAGCAAAACAAATTATAGCCTATAACACAAGTAAGTGCTGGACGAATTATATGTCATTGGTTTATGTATAGTTTTTCATACTAAAATCCTGTCAGAATCAAGAAGGTACGTCGTTACCTCTCCGGGCATTATTGATAATATGATATATACTCTTCTTATATAACACATTCTACTACTATCACTACTATTACTACTATTACTGCCACCACTAGTAGCAATAGTAGATTAGTACTTCAACGACATTGACAATGCCACAAATGCCATAATATTAAAGGAAACAACATTTTAATTAGGAACATCTGAATGTAATTCTCTTTACATGTAACTCTCTATCTGTCTGTATGTCTGTCTCTCTCTCTGTAGTTTTCGCTCTATCTATATTTCCTCTCTATCGATCCCTTTCTCGTTCTCACTTCATCTGCATTCGATCTTTTTCTCGTTCTACTGTATATTTATCTTATATACATGTGTATACGTATGTTCAATGCACTTGCTAACTTAAGTTATGCCATATATTTCAAAGGAGACATACTAAATATCTAACTAATTTGTATATGCAGGTATTATCTTTCCAGTTGCTGGGAAGAGAAGTTTAGGAAAAGCTATTGCAGTATGAATATGTTTGAAGGATTTGTCCAAACCTTAGCTTAAATAAAGAGATCGTTTCTACTAATTCTAGGTTGTTATGTATCCGGATGCAGTGGCAGTGGTAATTACTGTGACATTATTCGTGGTACTTGTGTGACAGGTTAGTAAGTACAAAAAAATCTTCGCCATTGCATGATTAACAGTTTTACAGAACTATATCTGTAGCTTTCTTTCCTCGCTTCCGCGATAAATCTCTCTCTCTCTCTCTCTCTCTCTCTCTCTCTCTCTCTCTCTCTCCATATATATATATATATATATATATATATATATATATATATATATATATATATATATATTTGGAATGGCTATTCTCACAGTATTCGCAGTATTTATTTTATGACCGCCTTTAAAGATTAACGGAACCTAGTTGTTCTGTCAAACAAATATATTAATAGATCAGTTCAGGAGCAATAATTAAGATTCTGTATTGACCGGTTGTTTGTAAGTCAGCTGTTGAGTGTCGACTGTCACATAGAGAGTTCTTTCTCATCAGGACCGTAATCTTACAGAAATCATTAGTAGCACAAATATTAACTGTTCCAGGAGACCAAAGTCATTTGATTTCAAGTGCGATTTTCTATATGCTATGGTTGGCATTGTAAGGCCCATATTAGGATAGCAGTTAGAATTTTTAACCCATTATCCCCAAGGTTTTAATCAAGTGACAAATACTGGCCTTTCTATATTGATGATTTTGCTTCCAAAGAAAGGATTTTTTTTCCTGCCGTCTTTAACATATAATATTGATGGTAGAACATTTTGGAAGAGTCATGGTTCACAAAAATATCACACATGTCTTATCTCACCCATACCAACAACGTAGAACAAAATCTTCAGCAGGAAATTCAATGTCATACGATAATTTTGTTGAAAACTAAAACATATTTTCAAGAATACCAGTAACTTAAAACAAACACAATAAGTGACAAGTAATATTTTGTCTCTGTGCATCCCGAAGGCTATAAGCGAAATAAAATTATTGCTAGCGATGTTAGACTGAAACATATATAACAAAATATAATCTTCTAGAATGTTTCAAGTAAATTACTGCTAGATAGTCTGTCATACGGACAGCCAAAATAGTTCCAGCTACTGGATAGTTTTTTTATTGTCCTCCTTAGACCAAATTTCGCGTTCAAGAATTCATTGCTAGCGAAAAGTTCTCGAGTCTTGAATGTTTGAGTTGTTCTTTTGAGAGGACATTGTAACTTTAAAAAGAAATTCGAAAAGGCCAGACTGTAGAGCGAAAATAAAGATCCAGATTGGAATGAGGCTTCCTCCTGCAAGCGGTAAATGATGCGGTTCCAATAGGACTAGACTCAGGAGCAGAAACTATTGACTGACAGTTTTGCATTTTGCAAATACGTATGGCGTATGATATTGTTCAAAGGTTACATAATTAGAAACGCATCCTTGATCGTTTTGGGTGTAAAATGTGCATGCTCTCTGCACCTTTTGATATCGGTGTTATACTTTTCCACGATCACCCACAACATAATTAAATATTATGTACGAATAAATGCTAATTTGATTATGCTAGTTGCTTTCTTTTTCACGTTTTAAGGATGTTCACTTTAATCAATTAGAAAAACAAAGCATTTGTTCCTTGATGGGCATCTAAGAGTAACTCTACCAACTTATCCATTTTGTTCACACCATCTATCAAGATCACCTTCTTATCTGTGAATATCCAATTTCTGTTTTACGGTTTGTTAAATAGAAACGTGGACAGATAATGACGATGCAATCATATATTTTATTTTATTTATTAATCCTAAATCCGATTCAGTGAAAACTTAGTCTTTCTTCAGTTAGTTCCTCCACAAATCATCATAGTATGAGACTCTTTTATAGATTACTAAACAGAGTTGATGCGGGTCGATCGTTTTGAAAGATTACCCGTGTAGCTGAAACAAAATAAATACATTTTGTGATTAAGCACATTTTTCTCTCCGGTTGATGTCAAGGTTAATACCTAATATAGCTGATTGAAGATCACTAATGTGCAAAATGTAATCATGGTTACATCTTTAACCAAAACATGTAAGATTAATTTTATGTATTATATTTATAATAATAATAGTAAACACCATTTCCGTAAGAATAGTTATAAAATAAAGCAACTTCCGATTGTGTGATTGCGCAAATTATACAGGTGTAATCTAACATACAGAAGACATTTTCCCCAGTTTTGGCTTCCACCTCCCGCTACTTTGAAATCTTTTGGAATGATACACTTGCAATGAACTGCTAGTAACTGGATGCCTAGTAATATACAAAACGTGACTCCTGCTATCTGTTTTGTAGAGCTTCGGTATCACTTTTTGTTTAATTACCTACCTCTAGTCATAGCTTTCTCAATTTATAATTTATAATTCCTTGTTCACATACGTTAATTCTAATCCGAAAAGGTAACTTCAGACTTTTGTAGATCATGAAGATGTTGTAGTCATTCAACCTTAAAATTGATTTCTTCTATAGATCATCGAGATGGATTTCAGAAACATTCTCCCCAAATTATTTACAACTGCATTGTTGCCACATAATTTGACCTTCATATGAATCGTCACAAATGAAAGTACCTGAAGAAAGATATTTGGTCCGGTCTTTGGAATTACTATCCGTAATTTTTCTTCACGTTAATTTTCCTCAGTGTACCTGTGTCACAAAGATATGTTAAATAGATCGTTTTAGTGTTTGTTCCTCCTTGTGTGGAGTTGCGAATATGCCGGAAACTGATAGTTATTGCGTTAACAAAACAAACATATGCATCCACATAATTACTTGCAGAATTGGTCTCTCTAATAGTCCTTTTTTCCGTCACTGAAATATAATAATAATAATCATCTGGGTTTGTTTACACAATTGACGCTCTTCTGATATTGTGCATTTTGTTTTTCTAATTTCTCTATAATTTCCTTCTTTTTCACATTTGAAATATTTTATGGCGTAGTATATATCAAATGTTGATTGTTATATTCGTTTGTGCAGTATAGTTATCATTACTACTTGACATCAATTGAAAGTTTAGAAAAATCTGCCAGCTGTATAAGGCATACGGGACTTTATTTCATTCTTGGGTATAAAAGCTAGTCTCTACCAATTGAGTCTGGTGAATTGTGTAGTAATACTCTGCGATTCAGACATTTATATGTGTGTTACAAATGCATGTGGTAAATAGTTTGTCTAGAGGGAAACAAAAATGCATCGTTGATTGTGTAAGTGCGCATGGCGTGCATGATTTGTACATGGTTAATATATCATCTTTGAATCACATTGAAAAGATACACAAACGTCCTCATTATTATATGAACATTATATGATTTTCATTAACCCCTTTCTGTTCAAAACCTTTTAGTCCTTTGAAATGTATATTGTCTATATTGTACCATAGTCGCCTTATTATATTTTTATGTGAATATTTTTTTTAAACCCATGTTGATTTTGGATGTATTTACTTTGCTGTTCACATTAAACACAGTTTAGAATATTATGTTCTTCCAAAAAGTCAAAGGTTTAATGCTTCTTAGTTCGTCCATCGATGAACACTTGTACAGTAATATATGTAAAATATATTACATTTTTCTCAGTCGATACCGAACTATTATATGATTCATCACATCCATCCTAAGTACTTATACTACCATTTTGTACTTGTATTCCTAAGTCTTTTTTCAAAATTGCATTATTATCTTAATCGCCAGATACAGTCAAAACTTGTTCGTAATATTAGTTCTTCAATAATAAATAGGAAAGTAACCCTTGAAATAGTTATTGTGATATTTATATTAAAATTATATTAAACGTTTGGTGATTCAAAGGTATTTAGGTCCAGTTGACTATATATATATATATATATATATATATATATATATATATATATATATATATATATATATATATATATATATATATATATATATATATATATATATATATATATATATAATTTTTGGTTCGTTTTGTTCCTTTCATGCTTCAATCAGAGTTAGGTACCCTGATTTGTGTTGAGTGTTATGATATCCTTCAATAGGCTTTGGATGACATTCAACGAATGTTCTGGTGTCGTTTAGCATAATGTCAGTGATCTGTCGAATCATTCCAATACAGATAATCTTATGCCAATAAAATGTGAAAGTTTGCATTTTTCTTATTTCTTAATTTTCTCGTTGCTAAACGCTTTTACCAATTTACCCCATGCTTTGAGCTTCTTAATCTGAGTACGTGTTTAGCATAAAAACAATTATGTTGTTTTCATTAAATTAAATTTAGGGTCAGTATATTACTCTCGGTTCCTAGCATAACCAGTGTATTTCAAAATGTAGCTGTTATCCACATTTTATGTTATAGTTTGCAAGTAACCTGTATGCAAAATGTTAGCTCTAATTAAGATACTTTCAATTGCAATTATTCTGACGCATATATATATATATATATATATATATATATATATATATATATATATATGTCTGTGTGTGTGTGTGTGTGTGTATAAACCTTGCCGTAGAAAGAACATAATGTAGCAAACTAATGTCGATTGTAATACGACAGTCGTTTGAAAACTGCTATTCGATGACCTTTCCTGCGACAGTTTACCCTTTAATGATATCATATATAAATTTATCTTGTACATCGAATAGAATTGTACTTGCCAAAAAAAAAACAACAATATTTGAGTGTATAAACGTATTAGATATACTTTGAGTATGTTTCCTTCTGTTCAAAATCAATTTATATAACGTCATAACGGTGGTGTTTTTGACGTCTGGTTAAGACCAAGTGTAAACACAAGTATAAGAAGCCGCATCAAGACATCTGATGCGGAAAGCAAAGGTTGGTTATACATAACATGCTGAATTTACAAAACGATGCGTAAGCGATACAGTGTTGATATTCGCTATAAATATTTTAGATTTGGTAATTAGTCTACATTTTTTGCAAAGCAAATGAAAATAATTCTTTACATTGACAGCATGTTCATCGGGTTCTTATTACAATGGATATTGCCAGCCTTGTCCTATAGGAACGTATCAACCTCTGCAACACCAGTCTTCGTGCAGTCAATGTCCAGCTGGGACATACCAAAACAGGACTGGTCAAACTGTGTGTATTGCCTGTCCTAGTGGATCATACCAGGCTAAAGCCGGTCAAACATCATGCGATACATGTCTCCCTGGAACATACCAAAATCAAATAGGGCGGTCTTTTTGTAATCCTTGCCCTGCCGGAACTTACCAATATTGGTCAGGACAAACGTCATGTCTTGCATGTGACTTGGGAACGTATCAAAACTCCAGTGGACAGATAGTGTGCCTACAGTGTGGGAACGACAAGACAACAGATATAGCCGGGGTAGACTCTTTTTCATACTGCCATGACGGTACGGTTTTATATCTTTGTTCTGTATACAATTGTGTGAGTTTCTTAACTAAATATCTTGCGCATCATTTGCTTTGATCTTCCATAACTTTCAGTAGAATAAAGGCTCCCTATGCTAGCACAGAGATCGAAATTCACAACTTAGATGACAAAACGACATGACGTTGTCGACTCCATGATATGACACAACGAAGACACCTCCCAAATACAACGATATTCATGTTTGCAAAATAACTATACTCTCTTCGTAAGACTGTCAAAACACGCTTATGCCATATGCTTAATATATCCCATTGGAAACTTTTAAAATCGTGAACGTCATTCGCTGTACGATTTATTTTTGTGATAAAGTTTAGGTCCTATATTACAATCATAACGTTTGACAACTCGCCATTTATATCTGATCGTAGCTGTTTGACAACAGTATTTAAATAAAAAGTTTTTTTTTTCTTTTTAATTTTTATTTTCTTCAAACACACCAATGAGCACAATTTTCACAAACAGTGAGCTATTTATATTTTCCAATGATAATTTTCAATCAATCTGCATCCTACCTTCTATTCTACCACTTTTAAGCTAGTAATTTTATAATTATGGATGTAATATAAATCCGATTATACATAAAATTAAACGTTTGTACTCAGAGCAACCGGCCGTACAGGATGGCCGCAATGATCAGTCGCTGACGAACCTGGTAATCATTGGAGGCTCTCTAATGATTGGGATTGCCGTTGTGAACATCATCGTGTGCATTGTCGTCCTGAAGCGCTCCTGCCAAAAGGCGGGAGAACCAGCAACCAGGACATCGTAAGACTCATAGAGTTTTATATTTTCACCTATGCGACAGAGAAATCTAGCTGTTTTGCTAACCTTACTTAACTTATCTAAGTCTGGTTGTCTCAGCCAGGTTGTCTCAGTCATGGTGTCTACTGGATAGGGACTACTTTAAACATAAAAGCCATGTATCAGTTTCAGGTCTCTTCAACTTTGAAAACACAACATATAAAACATTTTGATTCAGACACACACAAGCACAAGAAGTCGAGATACTTGGTATAATAATATAAACTATTGTTCGTTCCACACAGTATGGTGAATATTATCCTATATGTAGGCCTAACACAGCAAATGTTCAGATCAGCGCCATGAAATATAGCTAAAAGTACCTAATTTGTTCTAAATACTTCGTGTAAAACGAAGTAGATACTGTTAGCTACATATAATGTCACTGACCTGAAATTTTACTGAGCTACAGATAAAATTCGCTATGCTCTGTGGAACGAACTAGGACAGAAAACACCGTTCCAGGCATAGAGAGTATACACATTACAGGCTTCACAAATGAAACAAATCTAAACCCTCTCAAGAGCTACAGCAAAGACCGCAACAACTAGAAATGTGTTATATCAGACCTGCGTTCATGAAACGTTGTCAAACACCCAAACAGTGTCTGTTTAAAAACAAATGAAAATTCCTGCACTTACCAGTCAGAGTAGTTCATTGATCAGTCCACACGCTATTCCACAAGAAGATTTGCATGTATCGTATCATTGCACTAGTAACAGCAATACTTGCCATATTTCCACGAACAAAATATAAATTTTCAAGAATATCATGAATTAGAAATCTCTTCTGTCACCACACACCTAGTAGAACTGTATGGTAGTCTGTACCCAGTATTGTATCCTTTTAGTGATATGATAAGATATGGTACAATCATGAACAAGCACAATACAAGTCTTGTTGAAATGCTGTTGGTGTAAGATACATGGGTTTATGTTCCAGTTCTTATTAGTTTGGTTATGTATGTGTTTTGGGTTTTTTGTTCTGTTTTATTCTTGTTGTTTTGTTTTGTTTTTTGTTGTTTTTTTGGGAGATTGGAAAAATACAGCTGTGTTGGTTCAAAGTCAGCAAGAGCAGTACAGACAAGGGTAGGTCTTTAATTTTCCCCAAAAGGCATATTTGTCAAGCAACACAGACAATTAAAAAGAGGAATTAATAAAGAACAATGATTTGTTTTCAATTTCTCTCTAAGCTCAGTGAGCCACTAGAGGAATACTGTTTAACGACATGTTCACATTTTTATATCACCTATGTTATCTCTAATTTCATAAACTTTGTTTTCATAAAAAATGGCATCATTCAGTCAGAATGGGTTATTAACAGTCCAATGCGACTGTGTTAAATAATATTTTAAATATTCGTAACACCATACGAATGAGATAAGAGTTATTTGCGTTGACAAAATATTAAATATTGATCATAATGAGAACAACATCTCTGACCAAGGTAAGTGGAAAGTGATATTTCTGTTTTGCCTATCAATCCTACATTAAGTCGTCGTTACAGTACGAATTTGGAGGCCAATATAATGTGAAATAGCCTGACTGTAGCTCTCATCGTTGTACGTTTTCCATCTCTCTGTACTTCAGGTTAGTGAGTCCAGAATGATTTATTGTGTAACTGTGTTGTAAACATTTGTTAATTCCTGGGTTATACACGGACGCCTTCATTAATATAACATTATCTTGCCTTAAATGTTTCACTGATTTTTATGCTTAAGTTATCGTTCATTCTGGATGTTTTTAATATGTTTTGGAGTGTAAAGGAACAAAACCGAACATTTGTGATATTATACAGATACACGTGCTCCATTAAATTGAAGATTCAAAGCACAGTTAAGCATTATCTCCTTACCTGATATAAATTATGCCTAATCGTCAAGTGTTGTAGGATACTGGACGCAAATTGCATGCTCAGAGTTATATATATATATATATATATATATATATATATATATATATATATATATATATATATATATATATATATATATATATATATATATATATATATATATATACCTGCTGGAAATATTCTCAGGTATGAAACACATTGCTCTTTATGGTATTATTCTTTTGACTAGTTATTTTAATGCCAGTCATTAGAGATTTTTGTGGTGATAATATTATCTAGCAATATAACTATCTAGTTTTCCATCTTTGAGGAACACCAGCAATTTCTTTTTTTTTTTTTACGGAAAATCAAGTTTACCTAAGAGAAGAAGGAATGAATATATCTCAGAAAGGCCAGTAAGAGAAGATGCAGCAAATTCAGCAAACAGCCGTGACCGACACACAGGCTCAACGGTAATAAAATATTGATAATGCAAACAACTGATATGAATATTACAATACGTGTGGGTGGAGAACATATGACCTCTGGGAGCTAATATGAACTGAAGACTAAGAATAAAAGCAGCACTTCAGGTTATCCCGGGTACTCTAACAAAAATACAGAATAAAATAATAATTAAAACAAAAAAGTTAAATGTATTTAGAAACGGGGATCTTAGAAAGTACTTGAAAGACTTTCTAGAATATTTCAAGTTTGTATTTTCCTATAAAACATATATCTCTATAAGTTGTTAATGCATACAACTGATTATTCTTACAGGAGGAAGAGCACTATGAAGCGTGTTAACGCCACTGACTATCCTACAAAGCATGTACGTCAGAAGAAGGACATTCACGGACCAAAACACACAAAACGTACTCTACTGCTCTACCTTTATTGATACACGCTAATTTTGCTTAGTTTAACGAGGAAATTACTATGGACATGCAAAATGCAAGTATTAATACGAAATAGGATTTCCATGTTGGCAAAGTTGGTGTCTTTGCAACATTTACACTTTGAGCATGATATGCACTCGAAAAATGTAGACGAACATTCAGACAGAAGACGTGTTGCAGGGAGACAATTAAAAAAGTGCTAGTATTAACCATTGTAGTCATAGCTTACGAATGCTTATATACCTTATACATGTATGTTTCATACTGACGGTATTCACATATGTATGCATGAATAGCTATGTACATCAAGATCGACATATACATAAATAGACATACATACATACATACATATATACATACATACATACATACATACATGCATCCTATTCCACACCATTTAAAAGTAGTTGTGTATTTCTGCTGAAATGTTTATTTCTTAATAAAACGTTAGACATATCTAGTTCTCTGCTACATCCTAATAGGAATTCAGACGTCTTGTAAATTTCTATGACAGCCCTTTAAATGTAGTTCCTAGAGATCGTCTGATACGGATGTATAGACTAATCAATATCTGAGGAAGAAGAGACTTGTTCCCTGTGACCACCTGCTGGGTTTCTTTAAGAGATTCGCAAGACTCGTATTGCAGTCAAATAAATCTTGTTCAATGAGACAACTCATTATACCTTTATAGTCTAGTAAACATTAAATTCAGTGCAATCGTATTATGTTACGTATGCAAGAACTGACATACAAATTTACTCGCTAAGCAGAACCTTTGTATCATATAATCGCATAGTTAACTTTAATGTATGAAAGATGAGTGAACGTATGATATACTACAAGGATAAAATGATGAAAGAATGGACTTAGTATTATAATTATTATTCGTGTTGTTATTAGTATATATATATATATATATATATATATATATATATATATATATATATATATATATATATATATATATATATTGTATGTACATGTTTTGTATATACGTAAGCACTCAGGCTGGTAGTTGCGAATCTTTTTATTCATAAAAGTTTAATTTGAAAGGATCATACTATATGTCATGATATTGTTTAAGGAAATATTCAGTTTTATCATACACGGATGTAGCTTTATGCTTATTCGCAATTGTCCATGTCACATATATCGACATCCAGCAATTCGTTGTAAATCGTGTGACCAGTTTTGGTCAACACTATAGAATGTAATTGTAACTGTATTCGCTTCCAATTGCAGTGCTGACGCAGACGTATATTGTTATAAAGTACTCAAATTGTGACGGGATGCCGTGATTTCATTAATTTCGTTACTGACTGTTTTCGGTATCGGCTTCTATCCAAGCTTGCATATCTCATTCTCACATGTAGTGAATCGTCGTTTCTGTATAGTATCACTCCATGCGTGGGATAGGATGTGTGTGTGTGTGTGTGTGTGTGTGTGTGTGTGTGTGTGTGGTGAAACCACCAGCCATTCAATTTCACTTTTCCTTTCAATGTCGTTTATCGCATGACATTATTTGTGTTACGTTTCATATACCCATATTGTATTAATGAATATATTTAACATCATTTTGCAATATAGTTTGATTACAAATCACTAGCGTACAACAATCATTATTTGTCTCTCACACATCCCCAAAGATATATGTCTTTTCAAAGTTCATTGCATTTTAACCGCTCTGTGGAGGGTAAATCACATCTGGATTTTGGACAAATAACAATTAAAAATTGTTTTCTTTGCCACAAAAAAAATCAACAAACAGATGCAACAAGATTCAAAAAGTGAACATAACATTAAAAATTCCTCTTATGCTGAATATAGGTTCAAGTGGCTTTCTATTATTCTATCCAATTAAAACAAAACAATGCTCGTGACACAGAAATGCTGAGAACGGCGTCTAATTTGAGAGATATTGGATTATCTAAATTACATATCTACCTGTTCCAGTTATATAATGGTAAGAAAGTTTATATTTATAACAGTATTAATACAGTGTGTGTGTGTGCCTATTTAAACTGGAATGAAATAAATGAAACTTTGAATCGCACATTAAGAACCATGTAATACGGCAAATGATACGTCTTAAAACCCAACATTAGAACCATTTTATGATATACTTATATCAATACTTTCAACCACTATCCAACGGATAGTTTCTGTCATGAAGTAACTAAAATTATCTGTTATGATATCTGGTTATTTGGTGGTTTATATGTATAAAAAAATATGATACAGCACAAACACACGCAGAGACATATAGGCCCTATCTCTCTCTTCTGTATATATATATATATATATATATATATATATATATATATATATATAGCGGCGGTAGAGAGAGAGAGAGAGAGAGAGAGAGAGAGAGAGAGAGAGAGAGAGAGAGAGAGATTGGAACCTGAGTTGCTAATAAGGGCACGTATAGTCTCGTACTCCTCCATGTACTCCTAATCCTGTAGTCAACGCAATCACGAAATGGATTGAATAAGGTCGAATAATATGAGATCCAGTGAATGAAGATTCACTACCTATGCAAGGGAGATTTAAAACTAATCGATATGAACGTAAACAAAGATTGTTTAAAAAGAAACCTATGCCCTTTGATGTGAGGAGCACATTCTTACTGTTGCTTATTTTAGTGTCTTTGTGACATATTCCATTTGTATAATTTCAACGGGAGAGAGAAATCACTACACCGAGAGTTTTTAACAGCTATTAAATACGCGTTCTTAGGATTCTATTTTATGTTAAAATAAATGTTCGTGAAATATATCATAGTTTAATACTGTTTGTCGAACATACTTTACAGTACCAGACAATAGTTACATAATTATAATAATCGTTCATAAATTGTAGTCTTGTTTTGTATTTCACATTAATTTAATAGTTAAGGTGTTTGAAGTTAAAACAGTTACATTCATTAATATTTGGCATAAGTGAGGTCCTTCGTAACGCGATATCAATAATAAGATAATCGAATAACCAAGTAGTCAATATTGCATCTCTAATTAAGTATTGCATACAACAAACACATGTAATTCAATTTCTTTGATAAATTATTGCTTTGCGAATGGACCAATCCCATAGTTTGTAACACAAACATTTTTCATTTTCGGGGATATCCATGGGGAAACCAAGGACTGTACTCAGAGACTACTGTCCAATTTAACAAAATATTGTGGGAGTTAATTTCTATCACGAGCTGAGTGTGCCTCATACTAACGTATGTAAATGTTAGGGTCTTTACCGGTCAAGACTAAAATTCCGCGTCGGATGTCATCATTGATTCAGGTAATGTCATACTCATCTGTTGGAAATTATATCATACCCCAACTTGTTCTACGATCTTAATGCGTTGTTCACGGAGAGAGCACCAAACGTTTTTGTGATCAGATATTATGCTAACTGCAATAAACTCGCAGAGATGCAAGTCCGATCTCAAGTGCACATTCTTCCCCAGCGGTAACAGGTGTAATAAAGTCACAACTAATTCTGGTTTCGTTTCAGAAACTTATCATCACTGTCTTAATTACATAACTGATATCCCAACAACTTTCTGCATCAACACGCGATATATTGTTCTATCCATGTTGTCACATGAGCACAAACGCTGACAAATGGATGTGGCCTCATTAATGACATCTGGCTCGTTATTGCCGGCACGAATTCATCCCACATGTGTTTCCAAACGATCCGCATGGTCGTTAGGGTCAAACAGTCCACCATGGCCTTTGCCTTGCTTTTATTGTTGCTCGGCGCTACTTTCTTATTTGCTTGATTAGCCCCCCCCCCTCCCCGTATTGTTCTTTCAGAGGTGCAGGTTGTTGAGGCAGGGACGTTTTAAATTGCTGTTGTTCTCTGTGGAGTTTTTATTCTTCTGGTTTTCATTCTGCGCATTTTTGGTGTTCTTGTTCAGTTTCTTCCTCTGCTGAAAGAGACTTGGGTCGAGTAGGTTATCTAAGTTCTTCTTCAGCCAATAAATTTATCAACTGTTTTTGAAATATGACACCACCGGTCACCTGTATATTGTTTATTATCAGTACACTACCTGAATACCTTTTTAATTCATTCATCGTCCATGTGGTGTTCTTATATTTTGTTGATGGCAATTTTATCATGCAATCTTTGTTTTGGGAGGCCGGTTGTATTGGATTGGCGAAGATCTCCTGGTGTGCTGTTTGGGTAAAAGTTTTCAACGGGTGTTGGCCACTGTAACTTGTATTTGGGTGGCACGTCTGATATTTTCGAACTGCCTGTCGAATGTCTACATCAAGTACAGGGGTACCATTTGCCAGTACAGCAACAGCGTCTTCAATTTCACCAACAATATTACCAATCGCCGCTGGTAAGCTCGTAATAGTCTCTGAAGTTCATAATGCTTTCTTGATATCCTTGGTGGATTATCTATTTTACGAATTGGTCCAGGTCCTTCTTATGTTCTTGTTAGCGCTGCCACTTGCTGTACGGTTGCGTTTGTTGCCTTTTTAATATCTTCGGCACATTCGACAGTTTCCTTTGCTGGTCTAATCAGGGGAGCAACTGTTTGTTCAAAGTCAGCTTTGAGATCTTCTTTTGCAGTAATGATTGTTAAGATATACATGACAGTTTCTCGACCTGCAATAATATTGCGAATCACTTCCTGGCGTTTACGAGCAGCATATACTCTTTCATACTCTTCTATGACATCTCTGGCAGACATTTTATAAATTATTATGATCGCTAACGTGAAGCGTCCAAACCTGCACGACATTTAGCCACGGGACTGCATGGTCCAGTAAAATCAATGATGAGAAGACTAGATGGGTTTGAGGTAATCCATTCAAAAATGTCAAGAAATGCATCCCACAAGTGGTCAGCGGCATACCAGGTCCAATGAATGTTTGCAAGGCCACTCGCGTCAATGCCAGGAAGTATAATTAATATGTTACACTTATCACTGATCACTTTAAGCGCATGCGCTTATCGTTGGGTTTCATAAATCTATTCCGTGTTTTTGCGTTGTATTTGCGCGGGATTACCTTGGTGCTCGCGCATCGCATCGTCTTACACTACAAGATTGTTTTTGTTGGAATGCAATTCGTCGATGGTACGTGATTCATCTATAGTGGAGAAAAATCGATTTTGGCGTTTCCACTCTTGTCACTCAACACCATTTTAAAAACGTTGACAAAATCATAAAACAGTTGATCATCAGCCGACGGCGCAATCACGTACAACTGATTCCAATTTAGACTTCGTAAAACCATATACAACAACAGTTGTGATTTTCCTGGTCAAGCAGGATCAATGATGCATGCATGAACTGAGTTTGGAAAATATCATCATGCTTGGAGGTTTTAAGTGTTGCCTGTGTCGAAAAGTCAATGATGGAAAAAAATCGTTTTCTTCTGAAAGCGTCTGTGGGTTTTAGTTTTTGTAATGTCATTGAATAATACAATATATAATCCTCGTGTTCTGTAGGATATCGCACTTAAACTCGTTCAGCAAATCTAACTCGAGTTCGGACACATAATGGACGAGCAGTGACTACTGAAACTTATGCTGGATGTGTAGCAAAGACGTTCACATTTATTATTGGACGGCAAAGCCGTCTAAATTCCTTTTCCATAGGGGAATCAAAACGCATTTCAGGCGCTGGGTCAGGTTTACAAAAACCTGGTGGTGATATCGCAGCTGCATTTATCATGGAGTAAATACCCTGGTAAAAAATACATCCCGAAACATACTTATTGTGAAAAATTGATTCTTCACAAATGAACGATATTGTTAAAGGTGGTGGATTTAGCAATGAACAATAATACATTCTAAAATCATTTGTAAATCGGAGAAGCATGTATTTTGTACATCACATTAGAATGGATGTTCTACTGCTCTATACGAACATAAAACATTATGTCCAGTTAAAGAAATAAAACTTAAAACCATAATAACATACTTTACCACGCCAAAAGTGAGCTCTTTCTGTTGTCTGTAGCATAGTTTGTAAAGCTAATGAGGTGTTGACCATTACAATGGATATTGAAGAGATGCCTTTCGCCAATGATACGTTTTGTGTTCTGAACTTTGTGGAGTATTCATTCCATATGTTGTACTAAGTTGTAATGGCATACTGATTTTTACAATATTTGAAGTCCATTTTGAGACGGGTGACCGCAGGGTAAGAATGGACACTTTATCTCCCTTTTGTTACATTTATTAATACTAATGCGACAAGGCAGCCTATATTACTAAACACTTTTTCTAGGTATGATCAAATCATATTTGTAACATTAACGTTTTGTCAATAGCAGCAGAGGAGGTGAACAGACCACTTGTCTGAAATGTCATTTGTCTAAAAAATAAGGGTTCCTACGAAGGCTGAAAATAATGTCGATAACGCTAAACCAAAACCTCTAACTGACCATGAGATTTCTCTAATTGGTTTAGCTTATCTCGTTACTTTATCTTCGACTCTTTGTTTTTATTTTATGGTGTGTTTCGTTTACTCGCCGGGTCATTCAATATTGGTCGTTCACCTCTTCTGCTGCTGTAAATTAGCCAAAGATTTTATCCAGACCTATACGATACCTACATCTTGGGTCATGTAAATTTATTGTTATAAATCCGAACGGAATAGCTTGTGCTATTGAAAAGAAGTTTTTAAATTTAATCATGTCTATATCCCCTGAACAGCAGGTATAATAAATATTCTGTAAAGTTTAATTATCTACTCCATTAAACACAACTAAAATATTGCAGGTATCTCTGATCACTTTAGGTATTTGTGTATATCGCTGAGTAACATAAATCACGTAGGTATTTTTGTGCCTGCCTCTGGAAAATATCCGAGCTGGATTTGATTGTTTGTCCAGCGTCACATCATCATATACTACGAGGTTATTAATAAATCCATCGAGGTCATCTACAGATGGAGCTTCATCAATATCGGTGAGGAAATCAATAATATCATTTCCGTCTTCGTCCAATAATTTTGCATTTTTGTTAAAATCTTTAAGTACTTCATAACATCGTTGATCATCTACAGATGGTGATACTAAATATAATTTATTCCACTTGGGCCATCGCATTATCAGATTAAGTAATAATTGTGTCTTACCAGAGCCAGATGGGCCTATTATAATCATTCTAATAGAATTTGGTAGTGCTGGATGGTGCCTTACTGGTTCTTGTTTTCGTGTCGCTGAGAAGTCAATTATATCCATATAATATAGATAATATGGATTTAATATATTGTGTTAGATGCAGAGCACCCACCCAAACCAGTGGATTGACAACGATAATAACAAAAAATAAAAGACGTGCAATTACAGGCAAATGTGTAAAATGTGGCACAAAAAAAAATATAAATTTATTCCTCTTGACTTGTCAGTCAAAGGTGGAGATATCGCTGCTTCATTAGGGAATTACCAGGAGCTCCATGGGCTAAATACCCTGGTGAGAAACATCTTCCTGGATACAATTATTGTGGTCCTGGAACTCGACTTGATATCCGACTTCATGATCAAGATCAACCGCGACTTGGAGAGTATCCAATAAATACGATTGATCAAGCATGTCATGTTCATGATGTTCCGTACAAAAGTAAAGATTTACAACAACGTGTGAAATTGATTCATGCGTTAAATTCTATACCCGATAAATCTCTCAGAGAAAAACTCGCTAGTTTTCTAATAAAAACTGCTATGAAAGGTAAAATAATGCTAGGAGCTGGGTAATTAATTATATGATTATTATAATGGAATCTGTTTCTTATAGCCCAAGAGGATATTGGAGGAGGAGAGCAGCGATTAGTAAACTTGCTGAATTAGCAAAAGTCTCACGTGCTGTTGCTGCAGAGTGGTTAGCACGACAGGCAATATGGCTAATTTATCTATCATCACCTAAAAAATTCAGTATGCACATTTTGATATCAGTACCCCTAATGAAGTTCATCAAGCAGATATTTTGTTTTTACCACATGATACTATTAAAACTGGTAGACGTCAATCACGCACATACAAATACGCGTTAGCTGTCGTTGACGTTGCAAGTAGATATAAAGAAGCAGAACCACTGTCAACAAAGACAGCAACTGAAGTTGCATCTGCGTTTGAACGAATTTATCAGCGAGGACCCTTGCGATGGCCACAACTATTACAGGTTGATCCTGGTAAGGAATTTCTTGGTGCAGTATTATCGTTGATGAAAAAACATAACGTTAAAATCAGACGAGGACACATTGAAATTCATCGTGATCAGGCAATCGTTGAACGATTTAATCGAACACTTGCTGAGCGGTTAGTTGGATATCAATATGCAAAGGAAATATCCACTGACTTTAAGTCCGGGGAGAGATCTCGTGAATGGGTTGCAAGATTACCAAGTGTGATAACTGCGTTGAATAATGAAATTACTCGTGCATCTTCTATGAAGCCTGCTAATGCGATTACAAAGAAACATGTACCAATACAACGACGTGAATCTTCCCCTCAACCAGTACTAGGTAATGTGACTGTAAGATATTTATATGAACCTGGTGAACTTGAAGGGGGTAAAAAAAGAGCAACTGATCCTATCTGGAGCGTGACTACACATAAAATTTCTAGCGTGGTTAGACCCACAGGTAGACCTGCAATCTACAGACTAGATTCAACTGCTCCTCAACGTGGATTTGTACGTGAACAATTACAAATAATTCCTGAAGACACACAATTACCACCGCGTTCACTTTTGTAAACTAGCACCTCGATAACATTCAAGACATGTCAATATGACATTATCACGTGTATGACAAAGATCACTATTGATTCTGTCTACGGTGAACTGTCTTGGATTATTATTCGAATACTGCCACAACATTTTGTGTTACAACTTGCACAATGATTGTTCTGTTGTTGTTTCAGCGTTATAATAAATTCAGCATCAAGATCAAAGCCACGCTTTTTTTTTTGTCACATTGCTTATAACTCGCTAATTGTTTCTTTATGACACCAAAGTCGCTTGTGATTTCTTCAGTTATCACGTAATCCATGATAATCCTCCGCAGCTGAGATATTCTTCTGACTCGAGATACTGTGAGATAAACTAAATTTAACCATTCAATCCGATCATCGACAATCCAGATATTTGTATCAGAAATAGTTAATCCTTGTGACGAGTGAATCGTTATAGCGTATCCTAACGTCCACGGACATTTGTCCCTGACTCCGTCAGGCGTTAATGCGCTCTCAACAACATCAACAGCAACCAAAACAATATCATTTGACACAAGGTTTTGTATCCCACCAACAGGAATTTCAACTTCAATATTCTGTCGTCGAGTATCTGCTGGGCGATAACACAATGGTACGGGATAGATTTGAAAATTTTTCTTTATGTAACAGAAATAATTTCTCTTGCAGTTCATCACGAACTATTTTTCTACTCACAACTATTAAATCATTTGGTCTCCATAAATTCCAAAAGTCATTCATAGTAGTTTCTGGAATTACTTTACGCATTATCTCACATTGTATTTTATCTGGTTGTAGTCTGATTAATCTTTTAACTTCTTTCAGCAATTCATCAATAGCTCTATGATCATCATTTATTTCTTCGTGATAATCTACAAATGATTTTAACCTGCGGAGATTGACCGACGAAAGGTGGTGGTTGACCATAATCGCCACACATTATTACAGCAGTATTTTCAGTCAATAACCATTCAAGAAATATTTTTAATATTTCTAACGGTACCGTGTCTATCTCGTCCCAGATAATACACTTAGGTATATATTTCTCACCCATTCGCTCAGAAGTCCATGTGTCTCAGCACCATCTGAAGAAACTATGATATGTACATGATTTTACTCCTCGTTCTTTTATTTCTCTGGCGAGTTTATGTGTCGGTGTCAAAACAGTTATATCTGAATGGTTGTTCATGAATAATTTAATTGCAAGAGTTGTTTTACCTGAACCACCACATCCATGAAGATAAACAGTCTTATGTCTAGCCACAGGATCATATACAGATGTTGCATTCTGATATTTGATTATTTTTGTAATATATTTCCTTAATTCAATGTCGGCAGATTCAGAATAACTAAGTATATTTTCTTGTTTTATTCTCCATGATCCCCATTCACCATTACCGAGTAGCGGTTTTAACAAATCCGCATATTTTTTATTTATATAAAACGACTCCGTAGCAACTCTGACAGCGCAACGAGGAAATCTATTTATCACCGACAATAGAGTTATTGAAGCGTACGCTAGCAACGAAGATCTTAAATGAGTAAACTGCGGTGAGTCGCCATCAATATAGCTCACAATTGTACCTAGTTTGCTTCCGTCTGATAAATAAGCATTGCTTCTATTTATAAATGTGTTTTTTTTTAGCTGTATCAGCGATTATAAAATCGAGTTCAGCATCGTCCAAATTTAATCTTGTACACGCTCGTTTATGATTATATGATCCTCCTTGTGTAAATTTACCGATTATCTTTCTACCAAGATCTTTTGCAAGTTTCTCGTCGCTTTTTTTCCTGCATTTAGATATTTTAATACTATCATCTTCGTTAAGATCAGGAAATTCTTTCCTGACATCATTAATATTAAATCTATCCGGTTCTGGCAACCAAACTTGTTTCTGTGGTCGATTCGATATAATCGCTTCATTTACTTTCGATGATATCAATATGTTATTATCGAGCATATATCGTAATAGTACTATTGGAACCCAACATTTTTCTGAAAAATGTTTTCCAAACCAAGTATTGGTAATCGGATGGAGATTTTCCGTAAACTCAAATGATTCTATATAGGCGAATCCAGTCAGGTCAAAATCTGGCAAGGGTCCTTTTATCTCAACTCTGGTCATCTCATGTGATGGATGTCCAAATCTCTTAAAGTATTCAGAACACTCTCCGTATCCAAGAAAACTTCCAGGATAACACGCTACCATATCAACTGAGATAACGTCGCTATAATCGTATTTAGTATTCCATAATCCACCGTGCCCATATTCAATACAACTTTTCCGGACATCTTCAAGAAATTCCAATCGTGTCGGTTTCCATGAATTTTTCTCCTGAGCAAAATGATCAGCAACTGATGGAACGGTAAAACAATTATTCAGTAATTGTCCAACCTTGACATCGTCAGAAGTATATTTCAGCGCAAGATTTTTCATTTCTCTATGAAGAGATTCTGTACGATAAATATCCCCACCAGGCCGTACAAACTGATCGTAATAATCATATTCTGAACTTTGAAACAACCAAACAGATACGGGGTCACTTTTACTGATATTTCTAATAAAATCAAATATATGACCATCATAAAATTTAACCGTTCTGTCTCGTGGAAATATTGTTACTGCCACAGTCCATGCGTGTGCGTTATGATCAATAATATCTATCGAATCTCCTCTTGATTCATATTTCGATTTATATAAAATCTCTCCGGTTAACGTCTTCACTGTTATTGGAAATTTAAATTTCCTTCCCAGCTCAGCAACGTCACTGATAGACGCTCCGGTATCTTTAACTGCTTCTGCCGACATATTTATTTCTTTACGTCGTAAATTCGTTAAACCATTGCCACGTATTCGCGTTTGTGAAGTGTTCTGTAACTCGTTCAGCTACACAATTTATTCTTAACTCTGACAGTCTCATCGGCTTGAGATCATTGACGTCAGGTTTATTATTCAGTGGATATACTGCATAGACAACTGCAGTCACAGGATACACTCGTTCATAATACGGTTTGTCAATACCAGTTAGTATTCCGGGTTTGGAATTTTTATATAATAAAACAATATTATTTCTTGACTGCATGCGTACAGGATCATGTTTGTCATGGATAATCCAAGTGTCGTCGTCTGTCCTTACAATAAATTTTATTAAAATGAAATATTTTTGAATATCAAGATGGTAATAATCTCTCTTCCTCGGTTGTCATTCATTATAATATCGACATTTCCGATCCTGAATGTCGACCACATATGAGCCGCACCATCGTCGCGAAATTCCTTCTTGGCTTCACGGATACATTTAGTTATATCTTCATTTGTTAAAACCAGATCTTGCATCGAAAAACTTCGTTTATATTTCGGTAGTCTGTCAAGATCAAATCTAGCTCCTGCTGAGACGGCGGAAGGTTTAATTGCGGATAATTCCTTCATTATTATAATTAAGACAAATATATATTTAAATTGAATT
>JAECUM010014772.1:0-33937 GCA_016617855.1 Megalonaias nervosa
ATATATGTGTGTATGTATGTATGTATGTATGTATGTATGTATCACTGAGGAGTAACTATAACTGAAGCATACGAATATATGACAAGATTTAGTCGCGTATTTCCTGAAATTGGAGGTCTTTTTTGAAATGTGTTCAGTCTACATAGTGCTTGCTTCAGTACTATATAAAACAAACGGTCCTATATTATATTACCTTAAATTTAAATTTGTCCGTTTCCTAACTTTTGAATTTTTATAGAATGTCGCCTTTTTTTCATTAGGGTCATCAACGTGACAACAGTTTTCATTAAAACCAAGGTGATATCCCGTATGATCTTTGTTTTACCAGTGTCCTACTTTGGCTCACAAACAAGTTATGTTAACATGATTTGCAGTGATGATAGCAATGAACTAATAGCAACGGAAATTCATGAATCCTCTTGCAGTGTTTCATCAAGAAACCCCACTAAAGTCAGTTATGTGTTGTCCAAGAGAATACTAGCTATGTCAATTAATATAAAATTATCGAATGTATAGGCAGCATGCTCAGCAACAGGCATACATTACAAAAGTTCCAGAAGTGTTCAAATAAACAACAAAAGTTGCATTTTATGAATACTCTTCTCTAATAATTTTTTTCCCGCATTGCACCTTCTGAAAATATAGATTTCTTTGTGGAAAATATGAGCGTTTTTCTCCTTGTTATCTATCAGTTACTTTCTTATCTTTGAAAACATGATTATGACCTTTTACATGATATTTGTTTTCTGAAATATTCAAAGAAATATATAGATGCATTGTACCATGTTACGATGAAAGAAATTTCTAATCAAATATACAAAATGTTCTTTCGAGAACCTAAAGACTACCATTCAACATTACATAGCCAAATAACTCGTATTCACACTGGTACATTATCCAGAGAGTTTCTACGGAAAAAATAAAAAAAACATATGCAACTGTTCATGAAGTCATTGTATATTCATTCTAGGAACAATGTATACATATGTGAACGGGAAGGCGTGTATTGCAAAGAAAACGTGAATAACGCTAGGAATACCTTTATGTTTCGTTTAGGGATTTGGTTATCATGTTATTTTGCAAGTACTAAAGCATATAACTGATATATATATATATATATATATATATATATATATATATATATGTATATATATATATATATATATATATATATATATATATATATATATAATCAGTTACATTAATGTAACAATGGGAATTGGATACAAATGTTGATAATACATACCAAATGTGCTGGATCTGTAATATTTGCAATATTGAAATAAATTTTAAATGGCTGGTGTTTAGAAAATAGGATTTCATTCAAGTCGTACAAAGCGACGATCTTCAGATTTATCAGATTAGGCAAATCGTTGGGCTTTAAATTTTAATCCATCAAAATGTGTGTGCATCCTTTTCGCCAACGTGAAACTGGAATGCATACCAAACCGTGAATGTTGGGTACAAAATTTTGACTTTGCTACCTCACATCGACGCGGTCAAGTTGATTATTTATTCCTGCAATTAAACTTTCTGCTGTTCTATATTTATATCGGTAAACGTTACTTCGCTGCAACGGCGACAGCCCGCAAGCGGTCTGGGTTCGCTGTGGCCAACTCAGTCACAGTTTACATTACCGACTAACTCGTGGATCAACGCGAGGTACACACGTGTTTCCAAGCCCGAAGTATTTGCTGAAGATTGCAGCGATTTTGTGATAACATCGGGGATTTTTTGCCCGGATGTAGTGAAGCAAAACGGGTTTCTAACTGATCATCTTGTTTCAGCATGTTATAGGGACAGGCATGTGCGGCCAGCTGGCTCGATGCGGTCAATTTGGTAGCTTGGCCAATTGGCTGGCTGCAGTGATCTGTTTCTGCGTCGGCGAGTTTGCTCGTTAACTTCCAAGCCAGTGTTCTTGGCCAGGAACTTGGCTGCGGCTGGGACCACTATAGTGGCTGGGTCAACGTGGACTTGGAAAGGAATGTATCCTACCGTCATCTCTCATAAATTGATCCCGATTTAGATCATTCTTCAATGTCCGTTTCCTTTCCGAAAACTCATTAGAAACATTTTTATTCATCTTCGGAAGAAATTACATTTATTTACATATTTGTTGGAGGCAGACGTGATGGCGTCTTGATAGGTTTCATGCTAGATCCACCCGTTTCACTAAACTTCGGCACAGGCATAATCAGCCCCGACTCATACTCGAGATGAGGTAAATCCACCTTTTTAAAAAGAGCCTGCTTGTCGGCGGTGGCCTACTGTTCATATACGGCATTCTCTGCGGTTCTTGCAGCAACATTGGCGCACTCTGCTGCCTGAATGACATCTTTGATTTGTTATGGTAACCCCACTATTGCAACGTCAACAGGAAGCCTCTGTAGTGTCTGCACTAGCAGTAGGTTTGCATTGTCACGAATAATGTCAGCAGGTTTGCGTTGTCACGTATAACTTTCGGATTTTGTGTGTATCGTTGAGTTAGGTAAATAACATCAGTAATTTTGTTTCGTCCACGGCAAATTATTCGTTCGGGATTAGTTTGTCGGTCAAGCATTATTACATGGACTTAGACGACTAAGTTGTTGAGATCTTCGACGAACTGAGCCTCGTCGACATCTGATAAATTCCACTGAGGAGTTATCCGGTGATAATTTAGACGCTACCTCTTTGCAATCCTTGAAAACATATTAACGCCGCTGATCAGCTGCGGTTATTCGACCAGGTATAACTTGTACCACTTCAGCATTCTCATGACGACATATTGAGCAGCAGCTGAATTTTACCCGACAACGACGGCCCGATGAGAATCGCACGGATCGAATTAGGTAACGCTGCGTGATGCTTGATTTTTGGTGGGTTTCGTCGCTGAAACATCAATTATGTTGAACTTAGACAATGATTTATCTGTAGACATTCTAATGAAAATGTCCATAAGTTTATATTGTCTGCGATGCCGGAACACACTGATACGGAATATGTGAGATAAAGAACCAGCAAAAAGCGATCACAGCGACATGTGCGCGTTGTGGCCAAAGCATTGTAAATTAGCAGCCAAGGCCTCCAAGTGGGCTAAGTTGGCTAGCGTCAACTTTAGCTGCCGGCGCGATATTACATCTGAGTTGAGGTCGCTGCCAGGAATTCCTTGGTCGGAATACACCGGTGAGAAACATTTATCAGGATATACTTAACGTGACCCAGGAACCCAACCTGGTATTTGACTGGGTTCTAGTGATCGTTTACAGCGTGCTGAACATCCGATTAATTAGATATATAATGCAGGTTATAATCTTGATCTCGCGCATAGGCACAATGACATGTGGAAAGACATATCGCCGACGTAAAATTAATCCTTGCGTTAAACGCAGTTAGTTCCCCCAACGATTCTAGAATGCATTGCACGCTTGTTAATAACAACGCGATGCTCGGCAACACGTTGGTAGGTGGTAAGGTATTATAATGGAATCCGTGTATTATAATTTACATGGTTATTGGAAGGGTACCTCAGAGATCAGTAAATTAGCAAGTGCCTCACATGTGGCTAACAAACTTGGCAAAGATTGGTTGGAACAAGAAGTATTTTGGCAGATTTTAGTTACCGGCAACAAAAAACATTTCATTAGGATGGTTTAACGTTAGAATATCAAATGGAGATCATCAGGCTGATATTTTCTTTCTGCCACATTGCACTTTTGTAAACAAGACTAGTAGGGGTACTTCACTCTCACATACAAATGAGCGTTGACAGTTGTCGATGTCGCCAGTTGATACAAAGAAGCTTAACCGCTAACTTCCCAAACGGCCACCTAGGTCGCAGACCACTAACATTAATAAATATTTTCACGAAAATACTTGACTACAAGTATCTGCTAGATAATATATCTTAAAGGGGCAAGTTTGCTTCGAAATTTTCATCGCATGTAACACTCAGCGAGAAAAACAAGGATGTCTCTGCGATTGAATCAATCACTTCATAGCACTGCACTCGGTCGGATTGCAAACGCAGTCTCATCTTTAGTTGTTTTAGCGGCTCGTCTTTTGGCACACTTCAGGTTTCGTCCGATATTATCACACGAGAAAATATTGTTTTGCCATGCTCGCTGAATCTCAATCAGGATCACCGTGCCATCTAAAGAAACTATGACAAGTTTGTTATTTAACTTGTCTCTCTCGTTTATCTTTTGCGAATATATGCCTGAGCGTTCACACAATAAAACCGGTTAAAATTTTAAACCACCTTAATGACCCATGTTGGTTCACCAGAACACTCTCCGACATTCAGATACACAAGTTTATCACGAATAACTGGATTATTTACCGATGGCGCTGTTGATATTTTGGGATAATTATCTTTGGGAAAATATTCTTGCGCTACATTATACTTACTGTTTCGTATTTAATTCTGTAGTGGTCATATGGAACAAATTAATCCGGTGTTTCTGAGTTTCCCTATGAATGAGTAATCAATGTTAACACAGGACGTTTGTCGAGATTTGGCAGTAGCTTTACCGATGTAAAATGAATCCATGGCAACTCTAACCTCAGCAGGCTTGAGCACCACGGCCTGAAATGTATTAATCATTGATAACAAGTTAATACAGTGTTGAGACTCTTAAACGGGTGTATTGTGTGGATTCCTTCTTTTGTATGAAATTATATGCCCGTTGCGATCTTCCGTCAAAGTGTTTAATCTGGCGTCGGAGTGGACACTGTAAATCAAGAGACCACGCGTGTGAGTTTTGCTCAGTAAGTCTAATGGTAATACTATGATTATCTTTACACCAGGTTTGATCAGGAATAGTCGTCTAAATTTCCTAATTCCAAGTTTCCAAGAAAGATTATTTAATCGTAAATTTGATCACAGCAAAGGGAATCTAATCCCAGCAAGATGATAAAAGAAGCTTTATGCCTGAAGAGCAAGTCTGTCTGTCTGTGTGTCTGTATATATATATATATATATATATATATATATATATATATATATATATATATATATATATATATATATATATACTCTAATGGCTCGTTTAAAGTAACAAAAGAAAAGAGTGAAGGCAACAAGCTTTGTAAGTTTAACAAAAATAATTTATTTCCCTAGAAAACACGGTGAAAAGGTGGAAATATGAAATAGGACTTACGGTTTGCGAAGAAAATCAAAACATTTATCCTAGAATTGTGAAAATTATATAAGTCCTATCAATAATAGTTCTAACTGAATCTAGTTTGAATCTCATTTCCGTTCCAAGATGGTGGATGATGACGTCAAATGAAGTCTTTACACAAATGTCCAGAATTTCACTTTAAACCACAATTTGTATTATTCTGTTCCAATTTAGAATCAATTTCACTAAATGTCTTTGTGTAGTTCTCCAGGGAAAATAATTAATATTTAAAAAGTAGATGAACTTCTATAGCTGTCATCTATAACAAGACACACCTTGAGCTCTTAGGATGTAAACAAAAATAAACTCTTTCCAGCACAAGAGAAAGAATACCTTGTTCTTCAAGGTATAAGAACGACTCTGAATGACTCTGACTGTTTCACAGGTATCTAAATGTTTATAAACCGAATCAAAACGTCATATCATGCACACTTACGAAGAACGCGTGGTTATTTCATCATCTTACCATAGCAGTACAGGATGTAAACACGTATAATTAGAAATGACCTTGGCCACAACCAATCGTTTATGCTGGCTGTTTATCCACCCTGCAATCTAAAACAAATCTTAAGCAAGCCAAGAGACATATTTACGTTCTAAATAAACACGACGTTTCTTTCAAAATATTAGACCCTGTGAACATAATCATCATCACAATAATAATATATAATGATACAAAAATGAAATAAAAAGAATTCAAAGTTTAGCACACAAGTAATTAAACTACATGGTCGTAACAATATATATATATATATATATATATATATATATATATATATATATATATATATATATATATATATATATATATATATATATATATATATATATATTCAATAGATAGATATTTCAATGCAAAATATTCTTATTCCCCATGAACAAGATCATGTTTTGGCAATGAAAGTAGGGTTCGTCATAAATTATACTGACCCATCCTGTCGTACATGCTAGAAGTTTATGTCAATATATAAGACATGGCTGGTGTCTACTAATTATGCCTCCCATCACAGATGTGAGCAGGAAGAGGTTTTATATGAAGCCCTCAAGAACGGCGCAAATAGTGTCTTATTCAACCAGGTTAGAATCAACAATGGATCCACTCTGGGCATAACGTCATCGAATTTGGACGTGGGAAGTCGAATGTGATAGCAGATCGTATAGGTCGTGTTTGATTTCCAATAATCCATGGTGCTGGAGTTCGTCTAATGATAGCCCGTTATCGTAATTGGTATTAACTGTTTCTCGTCAAAGGTCCAACATAGTAGGCTAGCTGCTGAGGTATTAATTTAGTCAGCGACGTAATGTATTCGCTCTCAAACCATTGTGCGAACATTCTTCTTTACTCTGGGACACTTCAAATGGAGGGTTGTTTCCTTTGAGCGATTTCTCCACCACTTGTTGAGAGAACTGTTTACTCGTGATAGCTATTTTAAAATGATTAAAATTGCAGATTTAACAACTCCAGATTCGGACAGAACGCTTTCCGTAGTTGTTGCGTGAGCAGATTAAGAAATATCTCATTTCCTGTGAATTTTGGCCTCTATTTTGATGAGACCGTTTATCAGCTATTTTTCGCACTTAAGGATGCGGTGGCATTCCCATTATCTTTCTTTATGTATTACGTTCGGAAACAGGTGAGTTGGAAGGTGAATATATGCGTTCAAAACCGTTCTATGTTAAACGCGTCGACAGTCCAGACTTTCAGATACAGGATTTGTGAGCTTTGCATTCCCGTTGTTTAAAATAGATCCAGAAGTGGGCACATATGAGAAAGAAATCCGAGAGATAAAGCAATCATTACTTGATTCTTCTAGAGTCGGCTAATACCTGTATATGGCCTGGAATATGACAAACATCTCCTTTGATTGGTCGTTCAAGAGTTCAAGACGCCCTTGCCCATGGAGATTATTCACCGCAGTGCTTTCCGTATGGTTTTCAACTCTAGGCTATTGATATACAATAACCGATCGTGCATGAGCCACTGCCTACTGGTCTCCGGTAATGATGAAAAAAGATGCCTGGCCCAGTCCGTTGTGCTTAAGCTCGTACAAGCTGTCAACTTGAAGGCTGCACCTGCAAGTGACCACCCAACGTAAGCCGAGTAAGGTTCTCTCATTCTTTCGGTGGGAAGTCATATACAGTAATTTTTTTCCAAGCAGCAACGTTTCGGCAGTCATTGGAAGAACTGTAGTTTTGTAATGGTCTGATAAATAGGCGATTTCAGAAAGTGACGTCCACTGTCGCATTTAGTAAGCCTCGACGTTGAAGGATTATCAGGCTGAGAACGGTTCTTTGTGAGAATTGAAGCTATCGGCTGCCCTGGGATCGTAATAGGAACCGGGTGCAACGGTGCTAATTGACCATCGAGAGTACAGATGCGTTGACTGAATGCGCTATATTAGATCACCTCAAGCAGTCACCGCGGGGACATTTGAAAGCCAGATCGGGTTCTGTATTGATCGTGAGCGGTCTATGTCTGATGGCATTGAGAGAAATCAGACTGGAATGATCTCCTTCTCAGTGTTTGTATTCACATTGATTCTCTAGAACCCTTTCATTTAACTTGTAATGTATCTTCAGGACTGCTTCACCCGACTACAGCCCATATTAAGTATATACTGTAGCACAATTGGCCATGGAATGAGCTGGGTACATTGTTGCACTATGGGTAGACAAAGCCGTAAGAGTGTCAGTGCACTGATGCCGGGAAAGCATACGAGAGGCTGATCAAAGTAAGCTGGCCCATATTGGAACATAGTAGACAGGATTGAATATGTTATTAACTTATCAGGGTCAGATTTAGATGGCTGAGTTTGACAGTGACGGAACACTGCCATTGTACCCTACATAACTATGTAAAATGTCTTATATCGACAGCGGCTTATAGGTTATGCACTCTATAAAGTCGATACCTATTGCACCATGCAGGACGGCATCTGAGGTGCTCACTGACAAGAGCTTCGCCTTTCCCAAAACTGTTATATGTATGTAATGCTCTCTAAGTCAGCCACTCGACCCGACAACGATAACAGTGGAACGCCCGGTTGGCCTTTGTTGATTAGCATGTCAACAAATGCTGGGCCAATTTGTTGATAGAGGGATGAGAGATAAACGCGGCTGACAAGAAGCTACAGACTTAGTCGATTGACACTCGGAAGGCAGTCTTCTCTTGTCAGTGAGATCTAGCAAAGACGATGGAGCTTGTGAGCATACTTCGTCCATTCTAGGTGAACGTGGCAAAGACTTCTGTGCAATCCGAAATGAAACTGGAAAAGACTTCTAAAGGAGCGGCCCACCATGCTGGCAGAAGGCGATTGCAATTTGATCAATACGCAGGTGTTTTCTTTGTCTGGAAAGGCATGCGAACGTAGCGACTCCATATCATATGTGTACTAGGCACTACATTGGGCACTGGGTGAATAAAGTGACCTGTGGTTGATCTTTTGGAATGAAGTGGGCAAATTTCATAAAGACCTTCCCACTTTTGGAGTATATGGTAAGATTAACTGTGGTGGTGACATGTTGCGATAAGAGACGCATGGCAGATTCCGGTTTATTTCTTTCTATCCTTCATGACATTGTTCCGTTAGGTGTGCAGAGATAGGTTAGGAGATATTTTATCCACGGAACAGGTCCACACAACTCAAACAAAGACCTTCCGTCGTTTGGCTAAATCGTAAGATAGAAAGTGTTAGCTACCTTTGACGATCTGCAACGTGTTTCATTTAATATTGCATGACATTGTGTCGTTATTTATTTTGAGACGGTTTAAGGGATATTTGATCCGCAAAATGTGTCCATATGGGAAATCATATCTGAATAGGCCTGCTTAAATCTCCGTCTCGCTTTAATGAAGTCGATAAAGTCCGACCGTCTTTGACTTACAATGTACTATTCACTGCGATGGTGAGATACCCACACTTCCAAAGGGGCCTTAGGAAAGGGTATCTTTGTGTGACAAAGTCTTGAGAATAAAGAGAAACGATATCTTCTGGGTACTGAGGCACTAAGATGGGCATCATTTGCAATCAGTACATAGGCTGATCCACGAGAGTGATTGAATTAGGCAGAATAAAGCTTGTTCGTCTGGTGGATGAAAATGGACGATCGAATGTGGTATTGATTCGTTGCTAAAAGAGCCGTATGGCAGAGTCCGGTTGTGGTGGAACAAGGCCGTCGTGGCTGGCATGACATTGTCAAGTTCATTAAACTGTGAGGCGGTACGGGATATGTGATGTACATGCAGGTCCGTAGATCAAGACAGAAATCCGGGTGTATGTTTTATCTTGATTGCGCTCATTGGAAGGTGATAAAGGCGATTGGATGTTGAGCCCATGGGGTAAGCTGTCTTACGGTTCTTGCAAGAAAGGATTGCTATGATGAGATGGTGATGGAGAAATCTGAGCTGTATCTGGTTGATGAGTAAATGCGCATTAGCATTTGTGCTAGTATTCTCGAAAATTAAATATTGTTAAAATGCCCTTCAAGTAAGTTTGTTTTAAAAATATATTATTCAGAAAGATACTATATGATCACGGAACCAATTCGTATTCATTTCAAATAGTTAGTATGTTATTAAAGTCGAATTATACTTCTTGACGTGTATATCAATTGATAGATCAATATTATTTAGTTTCCTGGTCGAATACACCTATTGTTTACAAAGTCATTTTTCTTTCGAACTTGAGTGTAACTGTATTTTTAGTTTAAGAAATTACTTCTCAAACACGTTGGTATCATGCCCGAACATTTTACGAATAATATATGTATCGTTACAATGAGTTTTTGAATGACTTTGTCAAGACAGCTGTTTTCCTAGCAAATATTCTTTTTTGTAGGAGTGGAGATGTGGGCGGGAGTTTGGGAGGAAAGGCTTTAATCTTTGAATAAAAACGATATTGTTCCAAATAAAGCAATATACCTGAAACAATAACATATTATATAGGGTAATGGAAAGGTATCTCTTGGCAATAATAAAGCTGAGTATTACGGCAGATACCTGTGAGTCAGTAGTCGCTCTTGATGAACTTAAACCGTGCTTGACACCGAGGGTACTGGCAACTAACTTCATTGTGTCATATCTATCCCACGTGATTTCTTTGCATTTGCGATATGCATTCTGTGAACAAAACACATAAAAACAAGAATACATCAGCCATCCTAATGTTATTTCAAAGTATCTTTTAATATTCTCCGTCAATTTGGGCATTATGTCTACTTTAGTGGCAAAATCGTATTTAATTTATAGAACGTAGCTGTAGGTTCCAATTTGACTAAAGTAAATTAGCAACAGAAATATGAGACATTGTGGAATCCAAGGTTGTGTTTATCCTAAGGATCAATCATATTATGTTTTAGAAGTTCAATTCAAGGAAAATGACAGGATTCTGGCAGTTTTTGCTTGCACAATATTTTAATGAAAAGCTAAACAAAATCCTAATAACCACGGTCCTCGAAATGAAACAAGAATATAAGTAATGTTCTAAATAAATGTTCGTTAATTTATGCTTAAACTTTTTCAGCATTTTAATACCATTATAATATTAAGTAGGTAGTTTGTAGAATTCTCCTCAGAGAAACCCAACGCTTCCGTCAATTCCTCGAAGGCATCTGTCCATTCATTATCATATAATTCGGAATACAATTCAGATAGCTTCGTTGGCCTACAAACATCATTCAGATCGGCGATGTTGACGTTGTCATGTGCAAGTCGTTCGCCTGCAAATGTGCCTAACCTGAAGAATAAAATTGACTCTGGATTAGACGAGCAATATATTTTGTCCTTGCAACTCACAGTAGTAGATAAAATCATATGTGTGATATGCAGTATAAACCCAGTGTTATTTATTTGCATTGATTTTACCTTCGTATGTTACATTCAGAAAACCCTCATGGTTTTTGTATTCCTTGCTCACGGAAACTAGGCTGCTGACGAGATAATATAAAGGAAGTTTGAGTGGAAATTAAAACAGACAATAAGGATACGATTGGAATCTTGCAATAAATCAGCAAAGAAATCCTTTCAGTGTGTACGCTACATACATCTTTGCTACACTAGTATCAAACTCAAGCGTCAGTTCCATATATAACACAGCAGTAATAACTCTCACCATTTACTCAATTATTTCATGTTATGGAAAAAAAGCTTTTTCAGTTATAATTGTCTGATATAAAAATGAACTATTTTGGAATTGTATGTGCTAGTTTATCACCAATTTAAACTTGATTGAATACATGTTACCACGGCAGTCTGCATTAGGTAAAGTTGAGTTAGGCGTTGGGGGGGGGGGGGGGAGAGCAGGTACTAGTTGAATGAAGTCTGTCCTTCATCTGAACCTTCATTACCCCTTTACCAATATTTGGTGCTGTCTTCGACATTCGTCTAGCTCATGAAATTGTTTCATCACTTGGTAAGTTTATATAACATTTATGCCAGTACTTAAATTTTGGAGCTTATTGGGTTAATAATATCTTACGATGTGAGAAATATTTATGAAGTCTTCTTGAAAACGAAAAGACTGAAAATTATATTTAATAATCTTATACCATGATAGTAAAATGTCGTCTTCATTAAGTTAAAGTCAAGATGTACATTTCAAAACAGGAAGAAAGGTATATGACAGTTTCGGGGTTTAGAATAAATTACTGTTTATATCTATACAATCTCAACATAAACCATGGCTAGAAGGAATAGATATCATTCCAAATTCTGGAGATCTTATGAAAGCGTCACGTGTGTCGCGGAAACACAAACGAACAAATATAAGAATGTCAATAATTAATGTTCACAAACTACCTTTGTGGTAAATCTAGCTTACATACTCATCTCCCACAAGCCGCATGGATTATGCATTAGTGTCCGCCAATAAGGTACTGATTCAACCTGTTTACCTGTTTATATGTAACATTCTTTATAGGTGACAATGGATTGTGAGAAAGATGGAGGTAAACATTGTGGAATTTTGGATGCCATATTAATCGCAAGAAGCTGTTCGAATATACAATTCCCTGTGATCTGAGAATGGAATGCTGCATATAGTCTGTCCATATAATCATCATTTATCTATGTACTGCACCCGTTGGAATGCAGTGCGCCCATTAACAAGTTCAATATGTGAAAGAACGTGTATAATTGTAAATAAACTATAGTTTAATTATCCAACTATACAAATGTAAATGTCATCACCCTGGTCATATGCATTTAACTCCCTGTACAATAATCGACCCATGTTAACCCGGATGCACAAATTTCAACAGTTAAAGTACCACATACATGCATATTTGCAAGCATGGTATGGTTCTATTGGTGTTGTAACCTACCGAAGAACAGCATATGTAAAGATATATCCTGCTATATCCCTCCTGCCTGTGAGTAATATAGTGATGAGAAGATTGCTAAGACAATGCACCCCGAAATAAGATTTTGCGACTATGGAGCGTAATTATTAATTCATCTTTTACCAATATTCTTTACGCAACATGAATAAGCTTTCGGAAGTATCTAAAAACTCACAATGTGATGCTCGCATTTATTCGAGTATTACCATTTCTGTTTTACTTTTTATCACATAGTAGGTATAGTTTTCCTATAGTATGTGCAGTTTCATATTTTTGATATTATCACACGTTAAAATATCACTTTATGTGATTCTGATTGGTCCAAATAAGCCCATGAAATTATTGCTCAGTATCCTCTTTACTGATTGGCTGCGATCGTGGGAAAACGTTTTTATCCCCTCCTTCTGGAATGTTTTGTTTTGAAAGAACATTTTTGGCGGCCATTTTTTAACTCGAATCGCGAAAGGAAATTGAGGAAAAATTATCTCGGCTGTCTGAATATGGATATATTACCCCAACAGGGGTTTGTTATGTCATGTTTAACAATATCATCATAAGAAATATAGCGTAAAACTACAAGACAAGAACAACAATAAGAAGTAAAACTAAGGGTATTGCTTACTTGATAGCGGGTGGCGGGGAGGGGGGCGGTATATCTGTAACATTGACATAGAATCCACCGTATATACAAGCGTGGTTTAAATGTTAACTTAAAGAAGTAAATGAACTCACCTCTGTTCACAGAAGAATCTGGACATAAATGGATCTTCTAACTGACAGAACTTTATCCAACCACAGCATCTTTACGCAGTATATATGGGATGCAAATCCGACTCAAAAAGAAATTTATTTACGTCTTCTGTACAGTCTAATCTATTGTTTCAAATCAAATACTGCAAATATCCGGTCACAAATGCATTGCAGTAAATGTGGGAAATTTTTGCATCCAGTAATCCTATTTCACTTGAAAATCGCAACAATGTAACGTTTAGTTCTGAAAGTGACATTTTAGGGTAAGCATGTACTCTAGGCCTACTGTACTGTGTACCGTATCAAACAATGTGGCAGCATCACATCGCATTGATCATTCTGTTTTGAAAAATGATTTTGTCGTTAGAAAATGTTCTGTTTATTGGGATGGAAGCATTTTCTTTGATTTATAGTTTATAAAAAAGTACAATATACTTTTACCAGTTCAACTTTGTTTGGGACTATATTTTATGCACAACAAATGAAAGGCGCACCGTCTGTCAGAATGAACTAAATTATTCATTCTTCTTTCTCTCTAAATAATTTCCACTGAAATAAAAATTATGTGATAAAAAGAATCTCAAATGGGTAATGATTTAATATTAAATTTATGAAACTCGTTGAATAATGTCCCATTTTGCTCCCCAAGGCTCGCAAAAGCTGAACATTATTCAAGTCGTTTCATAAATTCAATATTAAATCATTACCCATTTGAGATCCTTTATATATCAAATTATCTTGTCTCCAGTCTGGAAAAAAAAAATTGTCAACTGGAGATAAGATAATAATTTGCCTACTTAGGAGCATTATGTTCTCCAATCTTTAACAACGTTTTGGAATATCTACCACTGTTGCAACTTGAATTTTCTTACAATGCAGAGCATTATATCAATGTATGAAATACTATATCGTATGATTTCGAATAAAGACTCTTAGGGAAACAATGCCAATATCATAGTTCATATGATATTCCACAATGCTGCTTCGCTTGGTTTGGACAACCAAGTGATATTCGTAGCTAAAACCCTCCATAGCTGTTTAATTTATATGATTATAATCTGGTTTGGGTCCACCAAGTCCATATTTCTTTCTTTATCCTATTTTGTTTCTCTATCCAGATTTATCTGCCTAGTCATGGTTACAAAGAGGTGAAACAGCATAGATTGTGTTTGAAATATACATGCGTGCTCTTTCTAGAAGTGCTAGGAAAGATCATTATGCTGCTTTTTATTTTTAAGCCAATTAAATTAATCAGATGTCTATTAATAATGCAAGTGAATTGTGTTAAAAATCTTCACCAAGGTATACAAAAGATAATGATATCGTTCTGAAATGGATACGATTAACGCATATAACTTCCACAAATGACCACAAATTATCTCTTATATCAACGGGTAGGATCAACGTATGAAGTAAAAAAACACGTATGATCAGTGTACTGTTTATCAACAAGTATGTAGATGTGCAGTTTATGATCAATGTATTGTTCGTCCACAAGTACGATCGACGTAAGATTGACTGGAACATACACTGTGATACTTATACATAAATGATCTTGATTTCGTGGCATGTAGGTGCGATGAACACGTGACTCCGACTCTACAGTTCCCTTCCAATGGTAAAAGAACGTCATCACGTTGTCCACTCCTCCGTGATGCCTAAAGATCCCTAAAGAACCTCCTTATCTCCCAAACACATTGGTCCAGGACCATTGTCGCATCACAGTGAGTTAATCTGTTGGTCATTAATGACTGCAGTATCCGGTTCACACAAAATACCGATAGTTAGAAGTCTCTGTTCTGCATTCCAAATGCGCGCGCATACACTGACTTGGTTGTGCAGCAAATTATTTCATACGAATGACAGTGCAAGGTTATGATTACAATAACAAGGTTCGTGCATGAATATGTTTCGATGAGAATATTAGCACTCAAAAACTAGCACTCAAATGTTGTTCATCATTTAACTCTAACTGAATTGAGCTTTTCAGTTCAGCTTTAAAACAGCTTTGAAATTTCTAACTTGGAATAAGACTATAGTTTCTATATGATCGCATAGCCTTATAATCATATAAGTATAATGTTCAAGAACATTTCGAATAAATTGCGAAATATTCAATATATTAAACATATTCACCACACAGAACCGATAACAAGCGAAAACACTTTTCAAATTTCACATACCCCACAACTGAAGATTGACTCCAAAATGTGGACAATTCCGCATCTGTATTGTGAGGGCACTAGGGCTATAAGTACTATAGCCATGGTCACGACTATGACCAGATAACTGGAGATTAAACTTGTTCAGTACTGCCGGCGCTTTGCACATGCGCATCAAATGTAAAGGAATCGGTATTTCTAAAAAAAAGTTTAAAAGGTACAGCCCGGGTAACTAATTTACGCGGTAACTAAATCCATCTGCCTTTCCGTTTATATGTAATTTGGCATTAAGAAAATAACTGATAAGCTTAAGAATTCACTTTTAATGTTCAATATCAACAGTCATCATACAATTGAATTTATATTCAAAACATATTTTTATTTGTCCCGCCACCATATCGGTACTTTAAATATTATTATCCTGTCAAATGTTGGCAAATTCTAGTATTTAAGTCATTTCAACCACATTTTTATACATCTTGTGTAATATACACATTTTCAGCAATGAAACATATAACGGCAAGGCAAACATTGAACAATTGTATCTTTATGCGCATGAAGTGCTACAGTAGATCTGTGATCTGAATCTAAAGTTGATATTAAACTCATTTTAATGTCCTTGGCCGCAAATAGGTATTGATATATGTTGGAAACTTCACTTCCCTTCTTCAAATTATCACAAGGTGAAGTAACTTGCGCAGTTCGAAATCTGAAACCCACAACCCTACCCCGCACATTACATGCTAATTTTCTTATATTGTCGGCTTGAACCTCGACTCATAACTTACATCAACGTGAAAGAAATATTGCATCATTTTCCCAATGGATGATTGAAGTACTTAAATAATTATTTATGTGGTTATTGTTCAACGGGGAGCGAAGTAGATTAGTATCGACTTCTACAGTCAGTCAGAAATGATATACTCTAAAAAAACTGGATTCAAATAGAGAAGAAACACCGGGAAGCTAGTACCAGAAGACAACTTAAACCAAGGGCTTTATGTTACTATATATCTGATAATCTCGATAGATTTTTTTTTAACACCGTATATCAATTCTTTTTTGTTCCTGGGTAGTAAGTATTGTTTCCTAATTGCTTATGCCTCAAAAGTATAGAAAATGGCTATTATTCCCCACAAACTTTGTGTTTGTGGCCAGGACAGTGATATTTTGAAATTTACTTATTTTCCAGAACATTCCAGATAGATTCAGCGTTGAGTAAACTGGAGTAACTGCTAGAACGTTCTAGAAATTTCCAGTAAAATAAATAGTAGTATAAATACAGGAGCCTTAAGCTCACCAGTTCAGTTTAGTTCCAGCTGCCTAAGTGGATACAAATCTGCATTTTTTCTGAGATGGCATCAAGAGGCTGCAAGGATCCTGCTGTGTCTGTGGCCAGCTTATCAAGACAAGAGCGAAAAAGTACTCCATGGAAGCATCTGCTAAGATGTGTGAGACCTACAAGGGATATTTCGGCATGCCTGTCCGGGATCAAGACAGTCCCTGAGCACCTCATTTCACCTGCGAGCACTGCAAAAAAACTCTAGAAGGAAAGATGGAAAATTGTTTCTCGGAATTTTATGTTATAAAATTTGTTAAAATTTTTAAAAGTGTCAACGTTTTAAAGTTTAAAATGTTTTATAATTTTCAATGTTATTGAAAATATATATCATATATGAAATTATGTTGCGAGAATTTCTTACACATTAGTCATGAGTGAAATAAATGTATTTTTGTAGGATGGTAAAGAGGGGAAAGGAGAGCCATGAAGTTCGCAATCCCAAGAATTTGGCGGAACCCACTGACTACTCAAGCGACTGCTACTTATGCATGGTGGACCCTTCCAAAGGTCGGACTGGCAAGAATGCACCTGCTATCACGTATCCGGACCTTCCTTCATCCATTGCCCCAGTGCTACACTGCCCTGAGCTCCCCGTACCCACTCCTCCGGAGAGAGTGAGTAGCCGTCTTTAGAAGAGAGCAGCAAGTCAGAAGGCGAGAAAGGCGTTGTAGATCCAGATGACAATTTTAGAGGTGGAGCTGAGGAGAGAAACCTATACTAACCCAACCAAAAAGACCTTCACGACTTGATCAGAGATTTTGGTCTCACCAAGTCCAATGCCGAGCTTTTGACGTCTAGGCTCAAGCAGTGGAACATGTTGGATGAAGGTGTGCAAGTCGCAGATCAGAGGAAGCGTCACCAAGCTTCTACAGCTTCTTCACCCGTCAAGATGTTCTCTGCTTCTGCCACGATGTGACCAATCTGTTCAAGGCAATTGGAATCACCTGTAACCAGAACGACTGGCGCATCTTCATTGACAGCTCATCTGGAGCCTCAAAGCCGTGATGCTTCATAATGAGAACAAGTACCCGTCTCTTTTCCTGCTTCACTCGGTGAACTTCAAAGAGGATTACAACAGCATCAAGACCTTGCTGGACCCCTTGACGTATGTTGAGTACGGCTGGGAGGTCACTGGAGACTTCAAAATGGTGCTTTCCTGATGGGTCTCCAAGGCGGTTTTACCAAGTGTCCCTGCTATCTTTGACTTTGGGACAGCAGGGACACCAAGGCGCACTACCACAGGTGGGACTGGCCACAGCGGACCGAGTTCTGCGTGGGGAGGAACAACGTCAAGTGGGAGCCACTGATGGACCCCGGAATGTGCTGATGCCACCACCGCACATCCAACTGGGCCTTATGAAACAATTTGTCAGAACTCTAGATAAGGAGTCGGCAGCCTTCAAGTACCTTCAAGACTTCTTCCCTAAGCTGTCTGAGGCAAAGGTCAAAGCCGGTGTCTTCTTAGGACCACAGATAAAGAAGATCCTGGAGTGCAATGAATTCCCCAAAAAGCTCACTAGTAAGGAGAAAGCGGCTTGGAACAGCTTTGTGGCAGTGGTTCGGGGCTTCCTGGTTGAGACTCTGGTGAAGAACTACGGCACAATGGGCTGCAGTATGTCCCTCAAAGTCCATATCCTTGGTGATCATCTTGATAAATTCAAGGAGAACATGGGAGCGTACTAGGAGGAGCAAGGCGAGCGCTTCCACCAGGATATACTGGACTTTGAACGCCGCTACCAAGGACAGTACAACGAGAGCATGTTGGGAGACTACATTTGGGGGCTGATTCTGAAAGTGATTTACAGTATAATCGTAAATCTTGAAAAACTGCTCACTTCTAAATCTGTTGTGGTCATTTTTGTTTTAATTTACCATAAATGTATGTTAATTTTGATTCATATGTTATTTTTTCTGACTTTATGTGAATGAAAGACACCAATTCGCCCGTTTCTCATTGGAAATAGGTAAGTTGTAAATTATCACTGTTTTGATCACAAAAGCAATGTTTGTGGGGAATAATAGCCATATTCTATACTTTTTAAGCATAAGCAATTGCGAAATAACACTTACTACCCAGGAACAAAAATTGTGTTCAATAATGTAATCACTTTTATTCTCAAATACAAATCGTGTACTTACCAACAAAGTTTACTATTAAAATAATTCTTGAAGATTACTGGCATTCAAAATCATCGAGCCGGAAATAATCGTTATCATCCCCATACCAGTGTATTATCAGTACCTTAACAGCAGACGGCCACGTTATGTGAATATATCGAAAGCGGAAAGGAATGGTCTGTACCTTACAGTTTAAACACCGTCACAACATTTGAGTTAAGCATATAACAAAATATGGCTTTGAAGGAAACATAAACGTAGTTGTAACTGCTTGCTTTTGAAAACACTTTTCAGCGAAAGCATTTAGCAAATATAATATTATTCTAGCTAGCTGTTACTTCAAATAGAGAAGAGCAATTAAAACATAACTTTGCTTTTCTTCTCCGAACTGAATTTAAACTTAGCACATAGCTGGTACAATACTGAGTAGAGTTTGAATTTTATGTATCTTAGTATGCGGAGAATAAGCTTATTTCAGACGACAAAACCTATTTCCAAACATATATGTTTGAAATCTTGTTTAAGAGTAGAAAGGTGTTAACGTCTATAACATGAAATTAACGAATATCCCGGTTTTCAAATCATAAACTTTATGACACATATTATTTAAAATGCACTTTACCTATTTATATGATATTTATAAACGTCTTGTGTTTATCATTATATGATTCTTGCCATGGCTGTTTAAATCTGAAACACCCTACAAAGTATTGATGTACCTTGTCAACAAATGCTCCTTTTCTTCTTTGACGTGGGTCATTTTTTGATTCTGTTTTTGAATCATTTCTTTGTATTGGGATTCCATGTTAGTCAGATGTGTTATTCTGTACTGAAGTGTTTTATTTTCTTCTTCTAGTCTGGATTTCTCTCTAGCAAATAATTAAAAGAAAGAAATCATACTTTAATTACACGCTTGGCAATCCAAAGTAATGCTTTGTAAAGTATCACTTGGTATAGTCTATATCCTATGCTAAGGAACAAACATCCAATTATATTTAATTAAGAGCTATTGCAATATATATACATCGTTACATTAGTGCATGTATACCAAATAAAGAAATCTCGAATACAACTTTGTAAATGGTTTGATCTCTCTCTCTCTCTCTCTCTCTCTCTCTCTCTCTCTCTCTCCTTGTAAAGGGCATTGGTAAGTTTTGAATTAGCGTGTGTCTGAATGGATACATTTCTATCTGTCTAAATTGTTAATGGATCCCCGATACACAATACCCACTTTAGTGTTTTGATATTTTACCCCAAAATGCTGTTTTTGTATTTTATACTTATTTACGCGCTGTATAGGCAGACAGACGGCGGTATGTTACGAATAGAGCTCTTTAAGGCATCATGTCAAATATATATCTTTCTTTAGTATGTTGGGCCAAATTAACATGAACTAATTTGGCTATAGGAAGACTGAAATAAAGTTAGAGTAAACATAGCCATATGGTTCCTGTGCATTACCAGTATATTTGGCTATTCACAACAGGCGCCTATGTGGAAAGACGCTGTGGCAAATTCCTTTATGCTAGAGGGAAAATATGATGCATAAAACTATCCAACTACAGTTGCATTGGCAATGTTACACCGTGGGAATAATGGTTTAGTATCGGAAACATGCGTCATATAAATAATAAATATTTATCCGTCTATTGGTAATCTCATGACGTTGCTTCGTTTTCTAAACTCGTTGTTTTTAACACAATCTGCATTACTAAGGTTTCATCTGCTTTCTGTAGCTCATATAAGAACTCATGCATTAATTGTTTATTTAGTTCTATAGCGGTACCCTCTCTTTCGCAAATTTACAAATCTGCCATTAAACGTCTCTCATGAACCAGTTACAAATGTGTATCTCCTACTCTTACATTTAGGTCAGGTAATTCAACTGTGTGTTCTATAAATTGCATATGCTCCGAGGACTATTTTGTAGCAGCGAGTCAATTTTCAACAACTGCGCATAAGTATTACACTTCATCAAATACCATCCAATGCTTGAAAGTTGGAATATGGTATATACCTTGACCAGAAGCCTATAATGAGGAAAACAATCCTATAAACACCGTTTTAAACATGCTAATTGTACTGTGCTAACTCATTATCCTTCTCTAACTAACTTGTGATTGTACGAGAAATATATATTGTAAAATTAAAATACATTATATTAGGTTTGTTTATATGCATGCATATGTGTATATGCAGCGACATTTACATATTTTTATTGGTATGAAAGTCTACTCAGTTTGTTTAATTTATATGTATGAAGGTATTTAGCATATTCAGCATAATTGATTAGATATTAATGCAATCAACGTTTGGATAGTTTGTTTGTCCTACACCATGAAACATATAAATGTTATTCCAAAGAACACCTCATGGTGCATATCATTCTGTAAAACGAAGTACAACATTGTGGGGAGAGCTGACATTGCAAGTTGGTAGAGTTTGAACTATATATCGGTGATATAGTTCTCCAACGATATTTAAACCGACGTTTATAAACATGTTTTCGTTTCAGGAAGAGTCAACCACAGACTAACCAGACTGCAAGTATATCTTCTTAATTCAGGTAAGAAGTAGTTTGCCTTACTTTAGGGCAATTATCATAAGATCAATATACCGTCGCATAACTGTAATATGTGATACACAAGCTTTCAATTAACAAAGTATCATGACGAAAGATAAATTTTGCACACAAATGTTAAGGCAGAACAGCCAGCCTAATCTTCTTTATCAGTTACTAATTGTGCAATCCTTCTTTATATGTCTATTAATCGTTAGAGATCTTGTAAATCGGGGTTTGTAATTGTTCTCCTTCTAAACATGCCAACCATTTCAGTGTCAACGACTGCACACATTTTAGGTTTTAGTACGAAATTTGACTGACTTCTTTTTCTAGATTTTATGTTTTATATTCAGTCAATGTTTTGCTTTAGTTTGGTGTTGGGTTGCAGATACGTATCAATGTTGAAAATTCAGTTTCCTTAGTAATCGGAGCATACCTATCCATGCAGCCTAATAATGTATGACACATCAAATGGAGGACAATAAATGAATGGATGTATTTTATACATAAACGATGTTTCGATTTACTTACATAGCACAATCTGTAAAATATTCCTGAAGTTTCCCATAGTCGCTCTTCATCTTTCCATGTTCGAATATCAAATTTTGCAATCTACAATTAGAAGAATCTTTGTGTTGCATTTGAGTAATCACCTCGGTTGCTTCCTTACTGATGAATACATTGTACATTCATAAACAAACCCATATATAGTGGCCACCATGAGGACCCTCAAAAATGTATGACGATTGATACTGTATTTATTTAGTATTCTTTTATTTATTTTGATCTATAATCACGTAATTTGCATGACGAAATAAAAGAGAACGAATAAGGCTCCGATATGGGAATAAAGGAAGAAGAAAGTTTTTAGCTCTAACTAAATAAATAAGGTTGCACTGTTACCAGCATACTTTATGAGTATACAGACCCTGCGCACTTCCAGTATATGCCATTAGCTTGTCATACATTGTAACAATAACTGTACGTACTTGCTACGTATGGATAAAATACGTACCTGTGGTGATTTACGCTGATCACGAACTACATAGAACACTTAATCGTTATACATTGGACATTTATATGGATACAGCGATATAATCTACAGAATCATTCTGTCCAAAAGTCAACTAGGGGACTGGGCCGCTAATATAGTTTTTACGGTATTGAGTTTAATATTTGAAAATAGTTGGATAAGGATATATATATATATATATATATATATATATATATATATATATATATATATATATATATATATATATATGCAAGTAATTGAGATCAATGCCATTTGCACAAGTCACAAAATTTATATAACTTCCATGCAAAGTCTCTTCTAATTTCTGCACACTAAACGCTGCATAGTCACATATAGCGTAAAGGAATCATAACCTTAATGAAATATAATCTTTTGCAAGCTATATTACACACACAGACACACACAGACACAGACACACACACACACACATATATATATATATATATATATATATATATATATATACTCATATATATATATATATATATATATATATATATATATATATATATATATATATATATATATATATATATATTACGTGTAGGCTCGTACAAATGTAACAAAAGAAAAGAGTGAAGCCAACAAGCTTTGTATATTTTAACAAAATCATTTATTTCCCTAGTAAACAATGTAAAAATTGGAAATAGGACTTACGGTTTGTGAATATAATCCAAAATTTAATCCTAAAGTTGAAAATATAAGTCCTATCACTAAACAATTCTAATTAAATCCAGATTCGAATCTCGATGAAATTCCAGTATGGAGGCGATGACGTCAGATTAGGTCGTTGTACTGGTGGCAACAGATCCTCGATTGAATCACAGTATATAATGTTTCCTTTTAGAATTCCAGAATGAATTTCCACTGAATTTCTTTGTCCCAGAACATTTTATAAAAACGTACACTTATTTAGTTTTCCAGAGAATAAATTATTAAATTCCAAAAACAGATGAACTGCAAAACAATTTGGCAACAACAATAGAAACACCTTGTTTCCGCAAGGTGTAAGAATACAACTCAATAAATTTAATACCAATTGGCTGTTTTAAGCTTCGATTTTAGATCACATGGTAGCTCATCTGATAGGCGATGTGACCACTAATTTGAACATCGCAATAAAAAAATGCCATTTATCACGTAGCTAGAATAGCCATTTCTAAGAATCAGATTCTCACGATGGAAATGAATTACATAAAAACCGATTACAACAGAGCTAACACGTAGGTGAGCTAAAAGAGTGCTGAAGTAACTGTTAATATCTAATCGGGTCAAGCCAATTTTCCGAAAAGAGACTCAAATCCAATGGAAATTATCATTACAATAAAATATAATGAAACAAAATTAAAATAAGAAAATAATTTTTTTTAAAACTACCACACAAGTAATTTAATTACATATACGTAACAATATATACACATACATAACTTGTTGCGGCTATAATCTCTAAGTAACAGAAAGAAGCAAAACCAGCAAGTATAGCAATATGAACAAATGATTTAATTCAATTATCTAAATTTCAAAGTAAAACTTAAAGAGGAACGTACAGTATTGTAAACTAAATGTTAACTAATCCTAAACATATTATCACAAGTTCAAAAGTATTGAACTTTCCGAATGAATGTCAAGTCTTGAATGTGTTGATGTACAAATAGTATTGATACACCATAATGATGTAATCCAGAATGTCGTTAAATTATATTATGAACTCAACTAAGAACAAAATGACCAGGGTATCTGTCATAAGTTCTCTTCCAGAACATTCCACATTCTTTTTTTCTTCTAATACGGCTAGACTTTGCATTCAGATATCAGTAAGCTGCTTGTTTATAACTTACAAACATGGGCACAACTTATCTATCTAAACATGTTGTTTACAACTGATCATTACAATTGATCAGTAGCTTAAAGTACAACCTATATTCATGGATAAAAGTTAAGCACACATTATAATTATGAATAACAGTATATATGCAGAATAGATATAGACTGAGAAGGCTATTAAAAACTACACTTTTCGACACAGGAGCTCTTGTGAAATATAAAACCAAGACGACCAATCAAACGCGTCCCCTTTCTGGTTATTCCACCCCACCCCCCATGCCACAAGCTTGCATCAGCTCATTCTGGAGCACTGGCACTATGTCTAATTTTCCGAACGTCTGAGAGACATATTTCGGGAAGCTCTTATAGCTGCATATCCTAGACCTAAATATTTAAGGCCCGTTTACATGCCAAGATAACTTCAACAAGACCACATATTTAGGCACATACTCTTGCAAAGAAAAGAGTTGCCTAATATACAGACATATTCCCGACGCAAACTTGTTCAGCAGTGCTACAACAGGAGTTAGCTTAAGTATCTTTCGGAAGTTAGGATGTATATCCAAACACGTAAACTATCTACTGACATGCAAAATGACTGATCTATAATAAAGTAAACAAACCCCTGGGTACAGTGTCATTGTCTGCGGTGTTTACAGATAGCGTTCGTATCTTGCGAAACCAGCGTTTTTTTAGGTGAATACAATATTTTGATAGAGACACTTGATTCGAATGAGAGCACAAAGTCATTTCGACATTTATATGCAAGCATAGTGAGAGGGAAATATATCAAATATAGAATGCTCATCCCTTCTTTGATACACAAAGTTCGTCGATTCACTTCGTTCGAAAGCACATCGCAAATCCACAGGTCATCATTTATGTCAAAGTCTCCCTGATATCATCAGCTGTAGTCGCATATTTTTTGGAAAACATGTGAATTATCTGGCTGGTAGTTTAGATATATGCCGTCCTGAAAACAAATACACAGTCAGGTAAGAGTTTTGCCAAATTTCGGTCAACACGTAACCCTTAGAACAAATTTCAACAGTAAATCTTTTCAAAGGGAAGTATAATGCAACATATCCAAGCGATGTCTTCCTCCGACATTTTGATTATTAGAACACAGAGACTTGACTTAGAAAGAAGAAATTCATGTGTACATCCAAATTGATAGGACACAGAAAGTGCTGCAATGTGATACGGTAAACTGTGAGACTCCATTACGTATCAGTATACTGAGTTACAATGAGCATGACTTATCTCTCCTCTGTAAAGTATTTTTGCATCCGAAAATGTGTAAAAATCGAGTGCAAGACGATTTCAAACTGAGACATTTCAATGCATTTTCTAAGAAACAGTAAGGCTGAACGCCTTGTAGCAATGTCTGCATTTTCAGAGACTGCAAGCCTGCTGAGATACCATTGTTACGCCAGTATCTAGATTCGAAAAGTACAATTACAGAACATTATAAACCTTTGACCTCCTAACAGGAGTCTAGCAAAGGGGAGATTAGGTTCACCCGATTAATGCAATTATTGAATTGTAAATAAACAAGCCAGATGCAGTACTACTAAATTCTTTAACAGCAACGATTTAATGCTCCGGCAATAATATAGACTATTAGAACTTTTAATTAATACTAACCCTTATATTTTCAAGTAGAAATCGTTTTGATTGAGGATGACAATAAGTAGCGACGAAACCACATGGTGTCAAAATATGCTATAACTCTGTTCATATTCTAGCAAATCAACCTAGAGGCGTCGCCATTGATATCGCAAAACTAATCCTGTTTCTTTGGTTGGAATTTAATTTTTCCTGTAAATTTTGTTTAGCATTTGTTTCCTCAAGATTATGCTAAAAGATGTTCGCTAAATGCATAGTTTATTAGTCAAATAGAGATTATTCTCGAAGGTCAAAATTGACCTCGTACAAGGAGACGCTTGAATAATAATATTAATACTAATAATGGCAAAGATAAAGACAAACTATGGTAAAATCCTTAAAATGGAGAGACTTTTCTTTCTAAATAGACCATTCTAAATCGTCGAAGATTTTTCGCACTGGAATATCAGTGTGGTTACCTATCAAGGTAATAACATTTCACCGACTTTTAATTGCATTTGGTCTCTCCTTTTAAATTTTGTTTTATTGTGTGTGCGGGAGTCGGGTTTGATTCATCTTTTCTTCCATCCTCTGTTTTCCTCTTGATTGAGGTACATGTGCAGTAGGGCCAATTAAACAATTCAACATAACCAGACTGTAAAATGGTTAAATCGGCTTTCCAGGAGCACGAGTGCTATCATTCTATGGACACGACAACGACCAGACGACTAAGATTATGTAGGATTCAAATCGACATCAATTACGATCATTACGAGTACAAAGAACTGTTTGTCGGCCGGTATTGTTCCCTATCATTAGCAACATTATGCAATTTAGGACGGTTTCATTTATAAAGTTACGACATACGACAACGATACTAATGAAGATAAATTAGAATGAACTAGGTTAAAAATATGTTTCAACTTCTACTACTGATAAAATCGAAACTAATAACAGGAACAAGCTCTGAATCAATAATAATAATAATAATAATAATAATAATAATAATAATCGAAACATATATCGCTTTCACGTGTAATTTCAGCCAACTTTCTGGATTGGTGGAAACTTTAGATTTGTCGATTGTTTGTTTTCTCACGGCAATGTAGGTCTAAGTTCTAAGCTTAATTGCTTATCTTGAAAGACAATACTCCATATTTCGGTAACGACAAATACAGAGACACATAAACACACGTACTTAACGCACAATCCTTTAGATCTGTTCAACGTTACCCATTTCTTACTGCTTTGCAAGCATATTAGAGGGCTATAGACTATGTGTATTACCGATATTAAGCAAGAAACGATTGCTCTCTATCAGGCCTCCATATCAATTATGAGGAAGTCGGTATATCGATAAATACAATTTCTCTTTCACACATGTTGCGATTTTCCACTTGATTGGTATTTATTTTATTGCATTTTTTTATTTGAAGATTTATTTCAATTGTTTAAATCAAAATATCGGTTTTCATCAGATCCAAAGTATAATGGCTCACTTATTAAAGGGAATATTATTGATGCATTCCCACTGAGGAAAATACATCATTATGTCCATGTTTTGTTTCTGTTGTTGCGTATATGCAAAGTTTCACTGAAGAATAAACCTTATGAAACATTGTCTTTTCAGGAGTCAGCACATTTTCAAGGAATCTACTCTACTGTCTTCATGAGACCGCTAAATGGCTATAAACTCTCAGCCGCTAGAATTTGTGATCCTCAGGCTGCTGGAGATAATAGATAGTTTCTGTTCTCAAGCAACCCCGAGACATTTATACTGACGAACGCCAGAAAGAGAAAGGCACTAATACAATAAACTCTGATCACAGCACTTAATTTCATTCATCATTTACGGATCTTGCATTTACTGATTGAAAGGAGAGAGAGAGAGAGAGAGAGAGAGAGAGAGAGAGAGAGAGAGAGAGATCCTATGAGCTGTGACCATAACCAGCGAGTACCTGATCGTATGCTGCATACATCACACATGTTGGAGTCCTCGTTATCCTGTTTGATAAGGTGTGGGATTTGTAATACAAATTTCATTGTTTGATTTCACGCACAGGTCGCCCTTTGTCGATTTTTGTCTCAATGCCTTACAAGAATAATTTAGAATAGGACACACTACATAAGCCTGTTTTGATCTTCACGTTTGAGTACAATGAGTGAAATTGGATACAATACCTCTAAAATGAATTACAAAATTTCCTTGATTTCGGGATTGAATATTAGGTTCTCTCTCTCTCTCTCTCTCTCTCTCTCTCTCTCTCTCTATATATATATATATATATATATATATATATATATACACTATCCTTAACAGATAATACTAATAATTGTGCTAAACAGTATATCCTACGTGTTTTTTATATACATTTTGCTAATGTAAATTCTTCTATTTTTCACAAGTAATGATATCAATAATAATAATAATAATAATAATAATAATAATAAAAGTAATAATGATAACAACAATTGCCACAAAAATACAAACGGAACTACATCAATGCATGATCATTATACTTTTAATATCAATTATTTTATTGATTATCATCAGGTACTTGCAGTTCAAATATCTTAATACAGTTATGTTCGTAGACATGCAAGAAGCCATTGTAACCATACTTCTACAAATCCCTTATTGACAAAGTGATGGTTACAATCTAGGGCATCTCAAACGAGACCTATGCTCAGAAGAAGATGCGATGACAGTTGTGGGTAGAGATCCTAAAGAGAATCTACTGCGATTGATGCAAGGGAATGTTACCAAATTAATTTTCCCATTATATCGCTTATGAAGTCAACGAAAGACTATCCTCTCCACACGTGAGAAAGGCACACCGAGAACGTGAGCAAAGGCAAACTGGGCAGCTGGCGTGTTACACATATACTTGCACATTATCATGGATGTACAGCTCAGCATACAAATTGGTCAGTTTGCTTTAGTCTGCGATGGCGCATGATAAGGGGGTTTCATTGCTTGGGCATCGCCAAATACACCATACCAATTGTATTATACGCTAAGCGCTATTTAGAGACTGGCGATCATTCACCCATGCCCACACATTTATAAGAGACATGGCACAGGCTGTGAGTGACCGTGATATTGAAGAGTTGGTAGGTAATCCGGAACACAACAATAGCTGATAGTGAAGCCGCTAGTGAAACATTAGCACATGAGCGTCTCCGACTGTGTGAAATAGTGACGTATGTAACAGCTAAAGAATACATAGGACGGCCTCTTATTTGTACTGTCCTTAAGGCTATAAACGATGAAGAGGTATGAAACACCGATGACACATAAGAAGCTAACTGGGGGCCAGGATGACGGCGTCGTTGGAGTTGCCGCTGAGTGGCGTGTACACAGCAATTTTTCCCCAGCTTCGTCCTATCAACAAAGCAAACATCTTGCATAGGATATTATACAATATAATCGGCTGATCCAGGCTTCTTTCACAAGCCTCAGTAGCCACATGTACCTCAAGTACAGCTTTGTACTAGCACTAATCGCCGCTGGTGTGATAACATATAGGCATGTTGATAAAAACAGAGATGAACAATAGGCGTCAGAGGAACCGAAGACGCATGCGACAAAGAATCAGCAAAGCGGAAGCATTAGCCCAGCAATCTCAGGAAGTGGCATAATCCTCTTAAATTTTCTTTTGGAAGTGCTTTACGGCAGAGTAGCACAAGTAGATTGTTTAGTGCCTCGCACATGGACATTCCACGGGAACTGACACAGGGTGGTTCGATTGTAGGATTCGGACCTGCATCAGTTTGGTCGTGAGTCCGGCACGATCACTGAGCCATCTTACCTTTCCCTGTCTCTTCTTACGTTTGGCAGCTGGCCTCGGGTACGACTTATTCTAATGTGAAAACGTAATGTGCGAAACGCAAGATGTCTACACCACTGTAGGCTAAAGACGTCGTTTACCATCGACCAGTTCTCGGCGGCCTTAAGGCTGTGTATGCGTTGATTGCCAAACTCATGTCAATAATAAAACCGACCGAACTTGGCCATATTGACTTCCAAGACTTAGCAAAGGTCGTTACCATGACCGCGCTGAGCCTTTGAACACATGACATTCTAATTATACAGGGTCTCATTCCTTGCGCACAAAGGAAGTTTCCAACTCGGCAACTCGTTGGCGCATATCTACAAGCAGTAGCCGAGAATGTGACCCACACTACTGAAGATCGATCAAAACCGCAAATTTATTATGGCTGCATTACTATTCTTGGCCAAACACAAAGTGTAGCCGACGTCTGACCAGTAGTGAGTCCATCGTGCGCAGTGTATTATGGAGAGTTCAACGATACTCTTGCCGAGCACCTATTTAGGCAACATTACCCCCCGGAAATATGGCTTCTCCAGAACGAGACTGACGAAACAGCAATGCGTAGTACTGAGTGGGTGAAACTGCTTCTACCTTCCGCTATGCTTGCGCTAAAGGCGAAGTAACAGGGCTCAGAGCCGAGACACCTGATTAAGTCATTCGTAAAACTGCTTGCCTGTACTGAAGTATCTGCTTAGCAATGACGGTGCAGAGCATACACGCGCAGTTGTAAATGAAGAGCTGCAGGTTGTTCACCAAGACCGACAACTAAAATCGATCATGCCGCTGAGGTCAAAAGCACTATCTTGCTTGTCTTCAGGCCCAATAGAAAAAACCAGTTCAAACTCTCTTTGCCTTTTGATTGTCCATTGGCGTTGTACATGCAGTCATCACTGAAATGCTTAATGTATTTTGGCTTGGCGGCCCAGAGCATTTCGATGTTGCATGAGACACAGCAGATATTTTGATTCTGCTTAAGGTTGGGTACATCGTTGACTTTCAGTTGGCCGGCACTGTTTGAACATGACTGCGAGACTTGCCCTGCTGCTTATATACAAGATTACTTTGATAGCCTTTGCAGATTTTCTGCCTGGCAAGCGCATGCTTAATCTCCCACAATCCCATCCAAGCAGCCGGCAGCACAGGTATGCGCTAAGGTTGAGACTGACACAGTACTCTGCACGAAACACGAGATTGGATCATTTAAATTCGTGGTCGACAATGCATACTTGCATATATTCGATGGTAAGCCCCTGCGGGCCGTGCTATTGATGATATAGACAAGGCGTCAGTCTGAGCTCTTTATGGCCTTATGGGCGATTGCAATGGTTACATTCGGTCAGTATTAGATGAGGCACAGGCTGTGTAAAAGCAAATAAGGGCTCCCAGATCATTTAACCCTTGGGTTTTCTTTGTACTATATACTTTTGCCATATCATTAATTGGTGTTAATTGTAGTGCTATTGTTAGAACAAAAGAAATGGGAAGATACAGCAACATTATTGTTAAAGAAATAATCTGGTGAGTTCTGTACACAATACGATAACAACTCCTGTAAGAGAAATGAAACATAAAGCAAGAAACAATAATGTGAAATAAAACTGAGGAACACAAATGTTGGTAAAGTCATTTTAAGTGATTAGATTTTACTCCCTGCATATGTGGCTTACTAATGGTTGAAGATTTGTAATTAATGACAACTTGATTTTTGATTTTACTTATTATTCTTGGTCTCGGCCTATGCTGTATACATTGTTTCTTGTTCCTTTATATACCAGGTACTTATTTGCCTGTTTGTTTTAACTTTCTAAAATCTTTAAGTGCCACTAGTATTTTAAATGAATTTATTATATACATAAGGAAGGATATTTTCGTAGCACTGTTAAAACCTTTTCTTTTTTGTCCCGGTGCACTAATAAATGTATATATTCTTTGGTCATTGTAATCATCCAATTGGATTTAATTTTCAAATTTACATGATTCAGTGAGAACATAATTTCTTTTCTTCGTATACAAAATAACTGCGTGGCACATGTAATCGTACGTGTTGTAAGTGGGAAATTCATGAAATGTTTGAAATATTTCAAATGACACCATTCTTTTGTATACGTTGTACAAAGAATGAAAACATCTAAGATAAGACAAAAACATTTAAGATAAGATAAAAACAGATCGCGAGTAAGCAGTTAAGTATAGAGTGCAAACGTGTCGGTAGGGCAATGTCTTTACATTGCGAAACGAAACGATCATGAAAGAGAACAACTTAAAAACTCAACAAGAAAACAAAAAAAGGCAGTTGTCATAAATAGACAAGTCTAACTGATTTCGTTTTGATGATATATATCTCGAAGTTGTATGATTTAGATTAATTGCATTTCCCAGATATTTTTGTGTGATTCAATATACAGTCTTTCCTGCGTTTGAAATTTTCAATTGTTATTAGAAACAATTTTTGGCTCGTTTATTAACGTTCTTTAAGTCTTTCTTTGTCCGGTAGAATACAGTTTTGAAAATTAACCCATAATTGGACAAAATCAGCGCCTATTATATATATATATATATATGCTATATATATATATATATATATATATATATATATATAACACAAATATTTAGCTTTGCTGCCGCCTATTGCATTATGTGTTTAATTACGTGGCTATTTTATATGTGCAAATACATCACTATTATATCTTCTTCACATCTGTTTCAGTGTGATGTGATATAGCACTCAAGGCAAAAGCATCGCACGATTTAAATTGTACATTACATGTTTCTGTGTATTTTGACTACGTCCGCATGCCAAAATGTCCTGCAAAAATCACCCTCAATATTCGAATTGTAGTAGTTATTAAATTTTTGAAAGACATGTTTAGGAGTTTCAAGGATTTGATATATAAATTAACTTTGACTCGGAGATAATACAAGACAGCAGACAGGAACCAAATCAAACAATAAGTGCTAAAGCTGGCTTTTGTTTGCATTGTACTCAACAGTATCAGTTACAACAATTCTTTTAAGACACTGAAAGACTCCGAATGACTTTAAGATTTTTAGTCAATAAACAATTTACAGGAAGTTTCTACTGCGCTGCATTTTAATTCAATTCAGTAAACGTTTATCTATCTATATATATATATATATATATATATATATATATATATATATATATATATATATATATATATATATATTTTTCCTTTTTATGATAGGCAGGCACAGAATATTAATCCTTCCTGATGATGCCTCCTTTGTCACAGCTTGTGCGTGATTTTCATTTCCTTTTTTCACTGTCAGTTCGTTTCTTGAGAGATACGGTATTTCGCTGTCAACCGATTTGGGAGTTTTCAAAATTCCGTTCTTTTTGTCAAATTAAAATATCACATAATGCATATATTTGTAAAATTGTGTATATTGTAGAGTTACAGTCATACCTTTTCTTCAAGCCCCAATGCCGCCGTGTTTCAAAATTTCACCATTCTTCCAATTGAACTAAAGTTTGGAAGGAACGAAATGATTTGTTTCCAAACTATACGGACATTGACCGTTCTTTGAAATAATCAAGATGTTAGGTTTAAACTACGTTCAAATATTCAGTTTCGAGTTAAGAGGAGCTTGGCGTTGGCTTTTTCTGTTTATAATGGTGAAGTTATCAAATCTTGTGTTCCAGCTCTTGACTGAAAACGGTTCACCAACGGATATCGCCAATGAACATCGGATTAACTCGTACGTATGTGAAAAATGACCACTATTCTGAGTTTGAGAGAGAAATAACATGGCTTATATTGTGATAAATCGTCGATATTATCTAGTTTTAAAGGCACCCAACGATATTGTAGGACCAATATCTTTCAAGATTCAGTATTATTTAGGTAATTTGGGACATACTACTTTTTGCACATAACGGCTATATTGGGGCTTTGAAATTGACAAGTAATACATATCATAAACATATGGACGCCCGCAGCAAGGGTTAAGGGGGGTCACGTGACCCCCCTGAAAAATCATACTGCAAATATATATATATATATATATATATATATATATATATATATATATATATATAAATTACGACAAGTTTAATCATGCAAATGAAGCTGAAAATATGTCACAAGATTCTGTTCAAAACGCTTAATAAATATTAGTTTTAGTTTCAGACTGCTTCTGATACTAACTCTCCCGGCTGTGACTGACTGACCCC